>PVKU01004750.1:0-139176 GCA_004027475.1 Anoura caudifer
CTATAAGGTTTAAAAGCTCCTACAGGCATAGCCGCAGGGGGTACTTTGCAACAGTAAACATCCTGATAGGTACATTGTTTAAGTATTCCTTTGAACTTCCCTTGGGAACGATCTGATAACAAGGCAGGCAGAACAATGCAAGGACCTTAATGCCCTGAGGCCGAGGACCAGGCCCATACATCATTTTCACAATGTCAGATCCTTACTCTCGACCCCTTAGCAGGCACAATAATTCCCTACAAAGACCTATGAGGTGGAATTATTTTCAAAGGGATAAAGAATCTAGAAAAGTAAAAATGATCATGGTTAGGAGTAAGAGATATTTCTAGAAAGTTCTGGAGACATTTGGGAATCAGGTGGGAACTTGAGGCTTTGGGAACC
Organism: Anoura caudifer; assembly: GCA_004027475.1. Classification (NCBI taxonomy): domain Eukaryota; kingdom Metazoa; phylum Chordata; class Mammalia; order Chiroptera; family Phyllostomidae; genus Anoura; species Anoura caudifer. The sequence goes on from PVKU01004750.1 coordinate 382, forward strand.
TGGAGTGAGGGCACAAAGAGCCGTGGGTGGACAGAAAGTGGGATGTGACCAGGGAGAAGTCAGAATGAACTCTGGCCCTAGCTGGTGCGGCTCAGCTGGTTGGAGCTCCTTCCCACAACATTACCCAGACGGTTGGGGGTAAGATTCCCGGTATGGGTGCTTATGACCCCTGGCCCAGGCACATATGGGGGGCAACCAATCAATGTTTCTCTCTCACATCGATGTTTCTCTCTCTCCCTTCCTCTCTCTCTGAAAGCAATGAAAAAAAAAATGTCCGTGGGTGGATGAAAACAAAAAGAAGGATGAACTTGGAACTGTGTAATAGAATAGTACAGGTATGTATGGTAAATGTCAACGATGTGTCAGCACTCGCTGTGACACATAAGTCTCCCAGCATCTCAGACACTGCCTTTCATCCATTCTAGGACCTGTGGTGTTTTGCAGTTTAACATCTTTGAAACTGGGGCCCTTCATATAACCAATGGTGTGTCATGGTTTGTTTGGCCCATTTTTTCTTTATTAGTGGCACATAAAGTAATGGTGCATATTCAAATCATGCTATCTGCAATGTGTGTGTGCGTGTACACATGTGCATGCAGAGAGAGAGGACATGTGTACATGTGTACATGAGAGAGAGGAGAGGCAGAAGGACAGAGAGAGAACATGGTGTCATTTCAAGAAGTGTCCGAATGATTGTATATTCCATCCATTTACCTTAATAGTGGCTATTTTATTTATTTATTTATTTATTTACTTACTTACTTACTTACTTACTAAAGATCTAATGATCACTGAGCCCAGTGTTTTCCATTCCTGATGAAGAAATGAGCCTGTCATATGAGATGACTTTGTCCCCACCACAGGTGTTTGGGTTGCAGTGGGTCTGAATGAATATTCAGAGCATTATCTAGGTGTTCATTACTTACCAAAAACAACTTAAAAATTACACCAGGTTGGGAGCCCCAAGCAAAAGGATCTGTTTGGATCTGGAAGGACCAAGAGTAATGAGAGCTGTGCCCTGGGAAAAAGTGCCAGGCCGCAGAGTGGGAGAGAGAATGGAGACACAGATCATGGCCTGGACGAGTCACTAAGTATTAGCTTGGTTCAGACAAACTTCCTTCCCTTGCTCTTTCCCTCCATCCTTTCTTCCCTTCCCTGCCTCCTCTCTTCCCTCCCCTCCCCTCTCCTTCTTTCCTTTCTTCCTTCCACCCTCCCTCTGTCTCTCTCTCTCTCTCTCTTTCTTTCACTTTAAATGGCTATGAAGCATGATAAAATAGTGAATTTAGTTATCTCTTTAAATGAGGAGATGCTTCTTGCCTTCTCAGTTACAGGAGAGACACCTGTTGTCCTGTCCTCTCCCTACACTTGTGGGATTGTATCAGAGTTGCGCTTGTTATATCAGTGGAGACTTGGGTTCAAGTGGGCCTGGATGAGACATAATGGTCATATTTTTTTCCCTTCTGAAGGCCCTAAAATTGTTCCACGTCATTTTTTTGCCCTCTTCCTACAATTGATATTTTAACCTTTCGTCCCCACAAAAGTCTCTCTTTCTCAATTAGATAATATCCAGGCCACTCCTGGGTCACACCGGGCAGAGCCGCGTCGTGCCTTCAGGATTCTGTCCCAGCGATGCTCTTCTCTGTGTCTTGGTGCCGCCATTGTAGCCATGTGAGCTTGGGAATCTTGAACCACAGCTTGCTTATCTCATGTAGGAGTATTAAGAAGATTAAATATAGCAATGTCCACAGGTTTCTTTTTCATTTCACAATGCCAGACATTAACAAACATTTAATAAATGATAGCTTTTTAAAAACTTTTTTGCAGTAGTCCTTTTTTCTCTCTAATCAAGCACTATATTATAATTCTTTCACCCTTATAACAGAATGTACTCTCTTTCAATTTCTGGGTTTTAATATTAATTATGGCTAACTGTGTGGTTGTAAGTTTTTACTCTACCGGGTTTGTTTATGTTCTTCACTTCCATTTATTTTCACAGAGCATAATGATCCTTCTTATACTGCAAGTAGTTCAGGGAGGTCGTTTTGTAGGGTGCCTTGGGGGAGAGGTGGGAAGAAGTGCCTTCCCCTTATTCTCTCCTACCTCAATCTGCCTTTAAGGCTGATCCTCTGGGTACATAGACATCTCCCCTGGTTCTGAACACCCTCTTTGTGACAGTCCCCATCCTGTGTACACCGATTGTACCTCTTGTCTTCCTGACAGCAACTCATGTTTAGCTCCTCTGTTCCAGAAAACCATTCTAGGTCTTTGAAGGTAGAGAAATGTCTTTTTGTTTGTTTCTTTTCCTATCACCTACTTCCTTTCTTCTAATGATGATAACCTAGCCAAGCTACTGCCATCTTCACCTCAGACAAATCTCTCACAGAGCTCAAATCCTCTTTACCTGCACCTCTTTCCACCTTTGCACTACATGGTGAAGTGCAGTCTTTCTTCTACTTGTGAATCAAAAAGTAACTTTGATTATAAATAATAAGTACAGGAGACTGTGATAAGAATAGTATCTAGGAAAAGGAAACTGAAAAGATTTTTTTGATATTTTTATTGCTTAAAAAGTTTAAACACTATAAAAATGTATGAAGGACAAAGAGAGAGTCTCACATAACTTCACCAATAAAAGGCAACCACTAGTAACAGTTTGGGGCTTATTGATTCAGATTTTTTCTTCAGATGCTGTTAACTTTTGGGGTATAGTTAGGCATAATGGAAAAACGTTGGTTTCCTGAAATTCTAAAACCCTTTGAAAATATCCAAACCTACTCTCAAGAATCAGCACAAAACTTCCCATAAATTCTGTTCTTCCTCAAGCCAAACATCCAAAATACATAAAAAGAGTTCTATTCAATTTACTGTTTTGTTTAATAACTATCATTACTACAGTATTATATTGCACTGTTTTCTTAATAAACAAAGAGGGTTTCAGGTTCATGATAGGTAAAACAGGCCTAATCCTGAACTTCAGCCACCATTAAAAATATTATTTCTGTAAGAAAATGTTACTGACAAACTTTGGGAAGATAATTTCAGAACAGCCAATATTTACTTCCAAGTGAGTGTAGCTTTTAGAAGTATGCAGAAAAGGACCAGATTTCAATTGGTTAGGTGGTAAAGAAAACCTGGCCTAGGACCCAGCTCTGTCTTAGATGATAAAACCTTGGGCAAGTCATTGAACTTTGCTTGGTTGTTTGGATTTTGCTATGAAATTTGCAGCAGATATCACTGGTATTCATGAACATTACATTGTAGTTGCCAGAGAGGCAACTGATAATGGCTTAAGAATTGACAATTTACTGTTTTGTTAAAAAAAAAGTCATGTTATTGTAGAAAAAGGAGTTAATTTTAGGGCTCAAACTGTTGAATTGGTAATGAAAGTAGAAACCTGGCAACTGAGGCAGCATGGTCTGTGTTATGTTTCTCTTTGCACAATGGTTATCCCTGCTCCCCCTTAACTTTAACTTACATGTGATGACATTGGCCAGGAACTTGACACTGTAACAAATTGTAATGTCTTTGAAACTTGGCTTCTCAAATAAATAAAGGCTTCTGGTCAAGGTGGCAGTGTGGGTAAACATGGCTTGCCTCTTTGAAACACATCAAAATTACAACTAAAATATAGAACAACCATCACTCAGAACCATCAGAAATCTAGTTGAACAGAAGTCTGACAACTACAGAATTAAAGGAACCACATCCATCCAGACTCATAGGAGGGGTACAAATGTGGAATGGGCTGGTCCCTTACCCACATGTGGCACATAAAAATTCAGGAGGGATATCTCAGGAGTAAGGAGTCCCAGTCCCACACCAGGCCCCCAGCCCAGGCTTCCAGTGCCAGGAAGTTAAGTCCCAACAACTTCTGGCTGCAAAAAACAGTGGGGATTAAGGTGGTGGAAGAAACTTCTAGAGCCCCAGTAATTTCTCTTAAAGAACCCACACAGACTCACCTATTTAGACTCACTCCCACTAAGCTCCAGCACCGGGGTAGCAGCTTGAAAAGTACAAGTGGCATAAAGGGAAGGATTGAGGTGTCTGGCATCAGGACCAGCAGAGGCCATTGTTCCTTTTAAGGACCTCCCTACACAGAGCCAGTGGGTTGGTGCCATGTCTGAGACTCCATCAAGCTGGCTAATGCTGTTTGACTCACCTTGCAGATTCCCAGAGACTCTGCCCCACCCAATTTATGGGCCCACCCAAGCTGGTTTTCCACATGAATGGCTGGTCTTGGCTCATGCTACACAACTTCACAAATCCTATCAAAAAAGCAATACCCAACCTCAGTGAGCCAGTTCTAGCAGCAGCCAGCCTAGATCACAGCTTGGCTTCACCTGGGAATCTCCAAGCCCAGCACAAGTAGCAGCTATTTCAGATTGCTTTCTAGCTCAGGCAGGGTGGCTCAGTGCAGAACACAGGTGGGGGCTGACCTTGGCCTACACCACCTGGGAGACCTCAGGGCTAGCACACCCAGTGGACAACTATGGACCATGTCAGAGCACCACCACCCTGCCCCTGCACAGAAGATCCTCCATGGAGGGTGGAGGTTTGTTATAAGTGGTCACAGCAAGACCTTGCAGTTGAGTGGCCTAGGTAAATCCCTCCAATTCATCTGCCAACAGCAATTAAGGCTCAGCAGCTAGAGGAGTGTATACTCAGCCCACAAGAAGGGCATGCCTTGAATACCCCACTTGGGTGATGGGGGAGGCTGTGCCACTGGACCCTACAGCACATCTACTACATTAGGCCAAATTGACTAAGACAGTAAGTCAAAGCAGCTATACCTAATATACAGAAACAAACACAGGAGGCTGTCAAAATGAGGAGACAAAGAAATATGGCCCAAATGAAAAAAGAGATCAAAACTCCAGAGAAAGAGCTAAATAAAATGGAGACAAGCAATTGATCAGATGAAGAGTTCAAAACACTGGTGATACATGCTTGAGGATCTTAGTGAGAACCTCAACAATATAAAACAGATCCAGTCAGAAATGAAGGATACACTAATTGAAATAAACAACAATTTACAGGAAAACAAGAGTAGACTGGATGAAGCTGTGAATCAAATCAATGATTTGAAACATAAAGAATCAAAAAACAATCAGAATAACAAGAAGAAAAAAGAATTCAAAAAGTTGAGGATAGCGTAAATAGCCTCTGGGACAACTTCAAGCATTCCAACATTCACATTATAGAGGTGCCAGAAGGAGAAGAGGAAGAGCAAGACATTGGAAATCTATTGGAAAAAATAATGAAAGAAAACTTTCCTAATTTGGTAAAGGAAATAGACATACAAGTCCAGGAAGCACAGAGAGTCCCAAACAAGATGGATGCAAAGAGGCCCACTCCAAGACACATCATAATTAAAATGCCAAAGGTTAAAGATAGAGAGAGAATGTTAAAGGCAGCAAGAGAAAAGTGGTTAGTTACTTACTGGGGAGTTTCCATAAGACTGTCAGCTGATTTTTCAAAGGAAACTTTGCAGGCTAGAATGGGTTGGCAAGACATATTCAAAGTCATGAAAAGCAGGGACCTATAGCCAAGATTGCTCTACCCAGCAATGCTATCATTTAGAATGGAAGGGCAGATAAAGAGCTTCCCAGACAACAATAAAACTAAAGGAGTTCATCATCACCAAACCATTGTTATATGGGATGTTAAAAGGACTTACTTAAGAAAAAGAAAAAGAGCAAATTTATGAACAATAAAATGGGAAAGAAATACATATCTATCATCAATTGATTAAAAAAAAACAAACAAACTAAGAAACAAGAACAGAGACAGAATCATGGATACAGAGAGTGTGTTGGTGGTTGCCAGATGGGAGGGGGTATGTGGGAGTGAGTGAAGAGGTGAGGGGATTAAGAATTACAAATAGGTAGTTACAGAACAGCCATGGGGATATAAAGTACAGTAAAGGAAATGGAGTAGCCAAAGAACTTACACCCATGACCATGGACATGAACAATGGTGGAGACTGCCTGAAGGAGTAGCGGGTCCCAGGTGGAAGGGTGCAAAGGGGGAAAAATCAGGACAACTGTAATAGCATAATCAATAAAATGTAATTAAAAAAGAAACAAAGTCTTTAAAAAATAAGAAACTTGGCTTCTCTAGCTAATTGCCAGTCATGTTCAGTATGCTGATTTCAAATGTCCAGGATAAAAATGTCAGATTGGCCAGTGTAAAGGTCCACTTATAACCCAGTCAGCTGTGACTAGGAATGCAGTGGGGGCCGGAACTGGGAGTAGATTCTCTTAGAAAAGGGTGTGGCAGCAATGGCTGCCATCTTTGATATAACTTAAAAGAAAAAGAGAGCGGGCTTCATATCTCCTAACTCTTTGTAGGGCTTTTATTTCAATTTAATTCAATTCAACAAATACTTGTCTCTTCCATTCTAAGACATGCTTTTTGATAAATTAATGTAACTGCTGTCTAGCCATGCCTCACAATCAGTATGTTCAGTTAATAATTGATGTTGTACCAATTCTTCTATTTCTATCCCCACAGCCAAAAGCTATTAAGTAGAGGAGATTTTAAAATCAAGAACACAGAAACACAGCATATATTATTGACAGTGCATCAGTTGCTTTCCACGGAGGATATAATAAAGTTGCCATTAGATATAAGGCTGGCCTGGGAAATGGGGAAATATTACAATATCTTTTTCCCACCACCGCTTAAATCTTGCACCAAAAGCAAAAGAAAGCCATATATTTCTGCTATAAGAGGTGAAGTCCACTGAAGACTCTGAGGTGGTCTCAGGGTTTACAGTCCTGAGAGGCAAACATCTCTTTTATAGAATAATAACTATCAGTGCTGCCTGAGCAGGAAGTCAATACCAGAGCATGTGTGGGCACTAAACGTAGCTTTGTATGCAACCAAATTCCAGGCAATTGCCTCCTCTAATTCACTCAGAATTTTTTTAAAAATGCTTCCTTTGGAACTGAAGTTCTTTCAACTTGGTTTCAGCCCAAAGGTGAGCATTTTTTTTTTGAGAAGGTTAAATCTTTTCAGATGTTTTTGAAGTGTACAAAGAGGAAAAGTTAAACCATCTTCTATTATGCATACTTCTAACTTCCATTAACCAAATGGGTTTGAACTTTATTATTTTTATTCTATTTCGAGAGTCTCATGATCTGCTAAAAAAGTAGCTTTTGGAAAAAAAAATTCTACTCAAATAAGTCCTGAAAATAGCTACTTTTGTACTTGCTTAGAAGAGTAAACTTTTCAAAGTATGTGAGGGGTACAATAAGGTAAGGCCTATATATAGAAACTCATCAGTTGGAACACTGGCAGATGGAATCTGCTAATGTTCCAGAAAAAAACCTGAGTCAAGTTAAAAAAAATGGTTAACCTTTAAAGCATCTATGGATTGGAAAAACAGAGCATTCAAAATAGGTTTTAAGGCTGTGTTGTGTGGTAGGTAAGCTGTGATGCTTATTAGCCGTGTGTGGTTGGGTGCACTGCGTTCCCTTTTTGTGTTTCAGGCCCCTCATGTCATATATAAGGCACTTACGATAAAAGACTCTATTTCAAAAGGTTGTTTTGAGCAGTAAATCAGGTAATAAACATAAAGCATTTAGAAGAGTGAGTGGCACATGTTAAGCTATCAATAAATGTTTCTTATTAATTACATTAAAATCACATTCTGATAGACACAAATACCATTAAATTAAGAAATAAACACTGTCCTTTTAGTGACCACTTGTTTTTTCAACTTGCTATTTTCTCAGAGAAAGGAGAGAGAGAGAGAGAGAGAGAGAGAGAGAGAGAGAGAGAGAGAGAGAGAGAGAAAGAGAGAGAGACATCAGTTGGTTGCCTGTCATACACTCCCTAGGGATCAAAACTGAAACCTAGGTATCTGCTGTGACCAGGAATTTAACAGGCAACCTTTTGGTGCACAGGACAACACTCTAGCCAACTGAACCACCCAACCAGGGCTGTACACTAATTTTTTAAAAATGAAATATGTATGATATTGCCTTTTCGTAGACTTGCAATTTCAAGTAACTTTTTACTTTTCTACAAACATTTAACACTAAGGTTTAAGCATCTTCCCTCAGCCTGTTTTGCAAGCTTCCAACACCCTCTTTCTCTTTTCTTTCAAGAAGTTTGTGTTATGCTGGTGTCTCTTTTGAATTAGAATAATCAGCCCCCAACCTCCCAGTTCACTTCTTGCAGATTTTCATTTCCAAGTGACAACTTGTCTTAAAGTAGGGGCAGATTTATAAATGTTTATTTCACCATCAAAAGGCAAATAGAAATAAATTTGAAAGGGAGTTAATGGCTACAATTTTGTAGCCCTTAAATAAGTGATTAACAACAGTATCAATCCTAAAAAAAATAAAAGAAAGTTTTGGGTCAAATTTCTTAAATGTAACAACAACAAAAAAAAAACAAACCCAACCTCGTTATAGTTATGACACAAAACCCAAGGTACCTATTTTCCCTTGGCACAAATAATATGTGTTGGCTGGCTAGAAATGGCTGTAATTATGTGGTATACAATAAAAGGTTCCATTGATGCCAAAAACAGAGAAATGGGTGAACCAGACCAGAAGTCATGTATTGAGTAAACAGCTTCCCAGACAAATGAATTTAGCTGATTTTTTAAAAAAGCAGTGTCTTTTACTTTCAGTTTTATGATCTTTATGGATAGAGCCAAACTCTTTATTAAAAAAAAATTTGAGGCACAAGGGTTAGTATCTCATTTATAAACCAGAAACAGAGTAGTTGCATGTTTTAATAGAGTAAATGGCCTACACTCTGGGATACTATTTTCAGGACTTTAAATATGAAGTAACTTAAAACTAACCTTTGTACAAGGTGTAAAACAGGGTAGGAGCTGGTTGTGTGGTAGTTAGGTAGACAGATAAGAGCATAGCAAGGATGAAGGGCCAGGTGCAGAAGGTCACTAGGGTGGAAAGCCCGGAGTGCCTTCCGAGCAAAACTGGGAAAACAAGGACCTTGCCCCCGGGGTACCTTTTCCTCCCCTAGCATATCACTGGTGGTGAGGTTTGGATCCTCCCCTGACCTTCCCTGATGTGTTGCCAGTCATGAGAGTTAGACCCTCTTAGAGGGGGAACAAAGGGGCTGGAGAATGGCCCTCAAGCATTAAGCCCCAGGACAATGAATTTCTGATCCTTATCACATACATCTAGGCCTCAGTTGTGTTTCAGCTCCAGGCCCAGAAAAGCAACAAAACCAGTCAAGTGACACCATGGCTGACCTCAGGACCAGCTGCATTGACTAATGACCCCCTACCTTAGCACTGACCAATCAGTGGAAACCATGACCCTGAGGAGCCGCACCTAGAAAAGTTGATGAATATTCTATTGAGATCCTCCCATGGGACCTCCCTGAATATCCCTGCCTTCAAAAGCCCTTAGGATGGAGGACCCAGAGTCCTCTCGTGCCCAGGAGCACGCACCCCGCCCTTTCCCTCTTCTTTCTCCCAGGCACTTTCTACCTTCCTCTCTCCTAAGCTCCAAGTACCCTTCTTTTGCCTCTGTAATTTATTTCCTGAACCCATTTCTTCTGTGGCTCATGTCTACCTCTGTGACTTTCTAAATAAACTGTCTTACAGTTTGAGTCTTGGCTCTGAATTCTTTCCTAGCCAGAACTCAAGCGCCGAGGTTGCAGAACCACGGCCTGGTCTGCCCCACCAGTCTAACACCCAGTGCCACCCTTGTCACCGCCGACAGCTGGATTATGCTTCATGAATGATGACAATGATATCTTGAGGTTTTTCTCTTTCTTCTCCTTTTACTTCTCAGAAGAAAATTCTCATTCAATTTAATTCTCTTTGATAGGAAGATGAATAATAATTATAATTTTGCAAAATGTCTGATCATCTGGGATTCAACATGTGTAGGTTTAAAAATCTAAATTTAAAATAATGTACGTCTTCTTAGAATATAAAATAGAAAATACAAAGAAGAAAAAAATTTAAATGTATAATCTTATTCACCCAGAGGGAATCACTGTTAATTTGTCAACTTTAATACATGTACATCCAACCTCTCATTCCCCTATCATTTTACAATCAAGATTTTTAAAAAGAGCATGTATTTATAACATAATACCATAAATATTGTTCTGAAACCCTCTTTTGGAACCTAACTTATATAGTGTAGACTTATTTCCATGTCACTCTTTGGAAGTTTTGGCATTTCCTACTTTTGTATAGGACCCAGCCAGTCTGGGGGCACTGGCGGCTTTGGAGGCGTCCACATACTATACACTTGACAAAAACATTAGCGCTGAGGCGTCTTCAAAGCAGGTTTAGGAGCAGCAGACACGGCTAAGTGGGATCTGCAACATTACACTGTGGATGTCTCATAATGGATTGTGCCAACAGGGTGATGTGTGCCAATATATAATGTCCCCTTTGAGGAAGGCTTTGGGGTAGCAGCCTGCTGTAGCAGGGGAGGAAGTGCTTGGTTGACTATAAATGGGACCCCCATTTGCAGTCACAGTCTGCTGAATCCTTGTTGCCTTATGTTTGAATTGTATATTCACATCCACAGTCAAACAAGGCATTGGAGCTCAGTTAAGAAAACAAGCAAAAAGCTACTGCTACTTATTTTTACTGCTACTTATTTTTAACTGCTACTTATTTTTAACAATTTAGTAAAGGCAATTGATTAAACAGTATTGTACTTAGTCAAAAAGAGAATATTAAAGTAATGCAAATAAATACTTTGGGGAGCAACTGTGACCCCCGTGGCTGGGAGAACAAAGGGAAGAGTTAAATTAGCAAAACCTGCAAGCTTGGAGTGTCTCCCCACCCCCAGGGCTGAGGACAAGACTTCTACAGCAGGGGTGTGGCCTCCTGCTGCAGTACCTCTAATCGTGAGGCTGCTATCAGCAGTGATGGAAATAGCTCAAAGCTGGAAATAAACTTTGCTTCTGGCGCAAAGGGACATTTCTGGGGCAGTGATGACAGGAATAGGGGGTACAAGGGACGGAACAGATCCCTTTTTCTTCCTCCATCTTCCTCGTCTCCCTATTGCTTCCACCTGTGAAAGATAACAGCTCTTGTGAAAGAGAACGGCATTTGCAGAGCCCAGTCCCAGCGTCATGGGGCAGAACATAGAAGGGTAGGTTTGGCGCCGAGGGCAAGTAGCTTACTCTAGCACAGGAAGTGCTCAGATGGAAATGGGATTCCCATTTTGTCGTCGTCACAGGGTGCTAAAGGAAATCTGGACATTCCTGTTTCTCTAGCGGTGAGTTATTAATTTGTAACCACAAGCAAAGAAGCCTGTGAAAAAAAGCAAGTTTTCCGAGTTAGCAAACATAAGTTCATGATAATTGAGTTTTCCATGAATCTAGGTTTAATAAGTAAATTCAATTGATTTGGCAATAAACCAATAGTGGTAGTTTCCAAAAGTATTTTTAAAAACTTGTTGATAGAAAAACCTAAACTTGGATCAATTCATCTATCAATTTTAAAAAATAAATTGAGGGAAAGTTTCCATTATTTGACTTGCAAATTTGAACATTTATCCCAACTTTGTATTCTACCAGCATCAAGCTGGTAGTAAATGGCTGTGAAGTATGATAAGGTGCCATATACCAAGGGGTATCCTTTTTTTTCTATTTCTATTATTTAATTTTGTCCTTGAAGTGGCTCTCCTTTTAAACTCCGAAAAAGCAGTCATGTAAGAACCATGTCTATATGTCAAAACAGCCAGTCACTTGAGGGAAAAAGCAAGGAAGAAATATTAATTCTTTTATGCTTGAACAGAACTCCTGATTGTTTTATTTTTTCGCTCTTTATTGAGTTTGGTCAGACAGTGGAACGTTAATTCACCCACTTTATTGAGTGTCTCCAGTGTGCCAGGTTTGTTAAGACCCTGGGGTGTAAAGATAACGAGATAGACCCTGCTCTGAAGGGACTTCTGCTCTGCTAGATGAAGATGAGTATGTATAGGGTCTGGCAGAAGTAATGCCTGATTGAGTGTGGCTGGTAGGGTAACAATGTGGGTATAATAACTTATAGCTTTAATTTGAACATTTCACCTAAAATTCCATATGGTGTGCTTGAGTGTGATATTGTTGTGTTAGAGAATTACATGCTTATGATTTTGTAATAAAAGATTTTGTAGTAAAAAAGGGGCGTTGTGTGTGCTGGACCCTGTATATAGGCAGAGATACTATGTCAGAGATACTATGATAGAACCAGGTGGATTTCCACGAGGGCACATGCTACCTTTTGGGGGTGGGGGTTGGTTAGAAAAGTGTCCATTGAGGAAGCAACTTTGGAGTCTTAGAAATTAGAGTATATCAACCAAGTATACAGTGAATACAGATAAATAACCACCATTATTTTTCTTCCCACCACCCTCCACCCCCATTTTTTTTGTATAGATCAGATATTGCATATGGCAATGTCACAGACATCACACTAGTGGAAGGGGAAGGATAACACCACAGTGGTATGAGGGCCAAAAGAAGAAGAAAGAATCCAGAAATATAAATACCTCTGCCAAGAAGACCAAGGTTCTTTTCACTGTTGGATTTTATTTAAAAAAGGGCATATGTAATGGGATACCTTATTACTTTATTCAAAGACATACTGGGGGTACTGACTGTATTCCATTGTGATTTGAGCTGTAGCCAGCAAGACCTGGCTTTAGAGAAAGGGATTATACCTGGACATACAGATTATGTTTTGTTGGAGTAAGAATTTAGAATAGCAATTTTTAAGTGACTTCTGGGCCTTCTGGAAAATGTGTAGATTCTCGCACATTCTCCTAAAATCTCCCACTGTGACATTCACATTCAACTGGGTTGGGGAAAGTACCATAAATTGGCATTTTTGAATGTTTTTCTTTTTTACTGAATTTATTGGGGTGACATTGATTAATAAAATGATAGAGCTTTCAGGTGTACAATTCTATAATATGTCATATGTATATTACACCAAGTCTCCTTCCATCATTGTTTATCCCCAGTTCTACCTCCCCCTGAGCCCCCCTCCCTCTGATAATCACCGTGCTGTTGTCCGTGTCTATGAGGTTTTTCCCCCTTTAATCCCTTTACCTTTCTCACCCAGCCCACAACGCTTTTTCCTTCAGACAGCTGACATTCTGTTTTCTACCTATGAGTCTATTTGCATTTTGTTTGTTAGTTTATTTTGTCCATCAGGTTCTACATGTAAATGAAATCATATGGTATTTGTCTTTCTCTGATGGGTTTATTTCACTTAGCATAATGCCCTCCAAATTCCATCCATGCTTTTGCAAAGGGTAGGATTTCCATCGTTTTCATGACCAAGTAGTATCCCATTGTATAAATGTACCACAGCTTTTTTTATCTACTCATCAGATACTGATTGACCCTTGAACTGCTTCCAGAATTTGGCTATAGTAAATAATGCTGCAATGAACATAGGGGTGCACATATTCTTTCAAATTAGTGTTTCAGGTTTCTTCAGATATATTCCCAGAAGTGGGATTGCTGGGTCATAAGGCAGATCCATTTTTAATTTTTTGAGGTATCTCCACACTGCTTTCCACAGTGGCTGCCCCAATCTACATTCCCACCAAAAGTGCATGAAGGTTCTATTTTTTCCACATCCTGGCCAGGACTCATTGTTTGTTGATTTATTGATGATGGCCATTCTGACAGGTGTGAAGTGATATGTCATTGTGGTTTTAATTTGCATTTCTCTGCTGGTTAGTGATGTTGAGCATCTTTTCACGCGCCTATTTGCCACCTGCATATCCTCTTTGGAGAAGGGTCTATTCAGTTCCTTTGCTCATGTTTTAATTGGATTATTTGTTTTTTTGGTGTTTACTTTTATAAATTTTGAATGTTAACCCCTTATCAGATCTGTCATTGGGAAATATGTTCTTCCATTCAGTGGGTTGTCTTTTCATTTCATTGATTGTTTCCTTTGCTGTGCAAAGATTTTTTAGTTTGATGTAGTCCCATTTGTTTATTTTTTCCTCTGTTTCCCTTGACTGAGGAGATATATCAGAAAAACTATTGCTATGAGCAGTGTCTGAGATTTTACTGCCTATGTTTTCTTCTAGGGTTTTTATGGCTTAGAATCTAACATTTAAGTTTTTAATCAACTTTGAGTTTATTCTTGTGTATGATGTAAGAAGGTGGTCTGTTTTCATTTTTTTGCACACATCTGTCTAGTTTTTCCAACTCCATTTGTTGAATAGACTGTCTTTACCCCAGTACATGTTCTTGCCTCCTTTGTCAAATATTAATTGAGTATAAAGGCATGGGTCTATTTCTGGGCTCTCTGTTCTGTTCCATTGTTTTATATGTCTATTTTATGCCAGTACCATGCTGTTTTTCTTACCATGGCCTTGTAGTATAGTATAGTTTGAAATCAGGTTGCGTGATTCCTCCAACTTTGTTCTTTTTTCTCAAGATTGCTGTGGCTATTTGGGGTTTTTTGTAGTTCACATACATTTTTGGAATATTTATTCTAGTTCTGTGAAATACTGCATTGATATATTGATAGGAACTGTGTTGAATCTATAGATTGCTTTGGGTAGTATGAACATTTCAATGATGTTAATTCTTCCAGTCCATGAATATGGTATATGCTTCCAGTTATTTGTATCTTCTTCAGTTTCTTTCTTCTGTGTCTTATAATTTTCTGATTATAAGTACTGGCATTTCATATCCTTGGTTAAAGGTATTCCTAGATATTTTATTTTTTTGAAGCAATTGTGAATAGGGTTTTTTTTTTAGTTTCCCTTTTTGATAACTCACCATTGATATATAAAAATGCAAGTGATTTCTGGATATTTATTTTGTGTCCTGCTATTTTACTGAATTAATGTATCCATTCTAATATTTTTTTTTTGGTGGAATCTTTAGGGTTCTCTATATACAGTATCATGTCATTGGTAAATAATGACAGTTTAATTTTTTCCTTTCTGATTTGGATGCCTTTTATTTCTTCTTAAATGATTGCCGTGGCTAGGACTTCTAGTACTATATTGAATGAATAAAAGTGGTGAAAGTGAATATCCCTCCCTGTGTTGTTTCCAATCATTAAGGAAATGCTTGTAGTTTTTGCCCATTGAGTATGATGTTGGCAGTGGGGTTGTCATATATGGCCTTCATTACATTGAGGTATGTTCCCTCTATTCCCACTTTGCTGAAAGTTTTTATCATAAATGGGTGCTGGATTTTATCAAATACTTCTATTGATATGATTATGTGGTTCGTATCCTTCATTTTGTTTATGTGGTGTATCACATTCATTGATTTGCAGATATTGTGCCAACCTTGTATCCTCAGAATAAATACTACTTGATTATGGTGTATGATCTTTTTTAATGTGTTGCTGGATTTGGCTGTGAGCAGGTTCATACTGATAGTTCTACATGGACCTAGCTCATTACCACATTCTGAACCTGGAGTAGATTCAGTTTAATTTCCACTTATTTTTCACAAAAACACAGCGATTCTGAAGGGAACAGCTGACAGATGATGTATATTATCTAGTATATTATTTCTTTTGGTCTTAGGCTCACCTCCCACAAAAGGGAGGTCAACAGCCTGTGTCCAAATGAATGACTATCATCTCCAATCCCTTAACCACAGCACTGTATCCAACATGGTAATGAAATTCCATTCTGAGAGCCAACTCTAAATGATTTGTGTTGGCTCTTTGGACTGCTCATTGAGAAGCACTTCCTGAGCTGGAGTGGAAGGAGACTGTGATTAACTAGTAATGTCAGCCCTGAGAGTAGGTTGAGGGTGTGGTGGAGTGTGTGCTACATATTTGCCCACTGGCATTTCTGCAGATTTGGGGCCTCGTCCTTCCTTTGATGACCCATTCTTTTCCTACTATGAACCATTTTTACCACACAAGCTGCCCAGGAAGGTTCACTTTCAATACTTCATTGGCCCTCATTTCTGGAATCTTTTTCTTCTCATTTGATGTGAGGTTTAGCACATAAGTGGCACTGGAGGAATTTACCTTGTAACTGAGAGTAGTGTTAGAAGCAGAGCCAGTTCTCACATCCTAGATGGTCTCATGCTTTTATGGCCCTGCAGACATCTTTTTCTGGCTAGATCTAAAAGTCACATTCCCAGCAAACTGTCAGTTCATAAAAAAAAAAAAAAAAAAAAAAAAGCAGGAAAGTACAATTTTGAACATGCTTATTCTGCTGCCTTTTGAAAACTTTCCATCTTCCTGAGTCCCAGGAGGTCACAAGAAGAAATTTGCATGTAAGTGTTAGTCCAGGTATCCTGGATGATGGTAAAATATTGGTACTGCAGATCAAAAGCACAATTAACAAGTTCCTTGAAACTTGGACAACTGCAGGAGCTCTCAGGCTGGGGCTTCAATATCTCCATGGGTGGTACTTTTAACATAGCATGCTGGCTTTTCTTTTCTTTTCTTTTTTTTTCATTCTGGCAAAGTTGAGTGTTGGGCAATGTTAAAATTTAGGTAGGTAGACTTGCAAAGTTTATTTCCTTCTATTCTTCTGTCTGCTGCTTAACTTTCTTCTTCTATTTTGATTTGTTTTAATCTCTTTTCAGAGACCCATGATTCTGTATTACTTACTCAGCATTGGGATGTTGAGATTCTGAAGAAAATGTTACTTTTCAGAATTGTTTTTAGTCAGAAGCCTATTTTTTTAATGGTAAGACAATCTTAGGATGTCCTGGGACAACTAGATATTTGACCTTGACTTGAGGAAAACAAAATCCCCTTCTCTTCTGATGGGAAAGCAATAAAAACCTGAGCATAACTTGATGCTTTGGGCTGTGGAATTTGGGCAAGTCAGTGGGTTCTACTTTATGAGAAAGAGAGATGCAGGTAGGGGGAGAGAGAGAGGGAAAGAGAGAAAGGAAGAAACAGAGAGAGAGAGGGAGAGAGAGAGAGAATGAGATCAGCAGTTTTTTAAGCCTTTGGAACCCTGAATTATTAAAAGAAAAGGTTAAGCTAATGAGAATTCATTGTTCTTCTTCAACCAGAACAACTCTGTTATTATTAGATTTCTGTAAGGGTTTTCTGCATTAGAGTTTATTTGAAAGGCAGTTTCTATTTTTTAAAAGTGAACACAACCAGCATCAATGAGTCTTAGGCTCCTTCCACCGCTAACATTTTACACTCTCCACATGTAATCAGGTAGCCCTGGAGAGGAGAGCAAGCTCGTTTCACGGCTAAGAACACCTCTGTCAGATGTCTCTGTTGGGGTAATAGCCACAGCGCACTGTGGGCCTCCAGGCATGTCATCCTCTCAAAGCTTCAGCTATTCCCTTCTTTAAAATGAGATAATAGTTGTACCAGCCTCAGAGAATTGTTGTGAGAACCAAATAAGACCACTAACAGTGTCCAGCAAATTGTAAATGCTCAGTAAGTATTGGGCATTATTATTAATCTGAATAAACACTGTCATTACCTGTGGTAGGCTCATCTTCTTTTACTACTTCATTTATGTTTATTTCAAATAAGCCTTCTCCTGGAACCAGTTCCAAAGGCATTAAAATTGAATCTCTACTACTTTGCTGCTCTTTTAACTTGATTGTAGGGAAAATTTATATAATTTTAGTATGTTCGTTTAACAGTAAACTGACCTTCAAAATGCTGTACCATACTATGGCTATGTAGACTTTTGGCCAAAAAGTTTTTAGTAAAAAGTTAAAATGAAAAACTATTTAAAACAAAAACAATGTTTTCTGTGGATGATGTTTTGCTGAAAACCAGCTTTTTCTTGAATTTTAAGCACCTGTTTGCCAAACTTTGTTTTTCTTTGAGTCTTTGGGTCTCAGTTTCTTGAACGAGATTATCTTGGATCAGATAATCTTGCAGATTCAACATTGATGATTCTAAGTTTATTTTCATATAATGTGGTCAACTAGTCAATTTGTCTAATTTCTCCAGGCCTTTTTGCCTCAGGTGTAAAGTGAGAAAATGATGTGCTTACCTAGCAACTGCTTTTAATTCAAGCATTAGAGTTTTAACTTTTCTTTTTGTGCTTCTTCACAGCTTAATTTCTGCTTATATAGTCATCCAAATTGTATCATGAAATAATTTCTAAGAACATGTTTTGAGGGGCATGGTTAATACCTATACCAGGCAGTTTCTGGGTGCTGGATTCACAACAGTGAAAAGATACATTTTCTGCCTCCAGGAACTCTGACGTAAGATGTACAGTAATGATAATGATTATGATGACAATACAAACCATCAATGCAAAGATAATTGTTTCACTGGGAATAAGCATAACATTCACTGGGAACGGAAAATCAGCCTGGCACCAGGATGTTTGTGATGGCGAAGGTAGGAAAATGGGAGAATGTGTTGGAGGCTGGAGGGAGGAGAGAAGAGGGCTGGACTAGAAATTACAAATTGTTCAGCACTCTTGGAATGTGAAATGTAAGAGCTTTTGTATGTCATTTAATTGAATGATATCTGGCCATATGTTGAGATTATTCAAACATAATTATAATGACAAGGTTTTAAATTCAAATAGAAAAGTATATTTAATATAAACTTCTGAAACTCTGAAAAAATACATAAATTCGGGATCAATAGTTTTGTATTTTGCCTTAGTGGAAACTAAATCAGGGAACTAATTAAGAGTGCCTGGAAACAAACACCAATCACTTTACTTCAAAGTGTTCCCAGAGGAGTTTTTTTCATCAGATGACCACTAATTAAATTTAGACATATATTTTAAAAATAAATGTAAGGTAATGGTTCTTGTTTTTTTAAATCTCATGGATTTTCATATTTCACAAACTTGAAGATTTAATGTAATTTAAATCCTAATGTAATTTAAATCCATAAAAATCTATCTATCCAGAATTCTATCCACCTGACATCTGATCTGTTTCTATACTTTGAATAAATTGAACATTACTTTTTTCTTAACTGATACTGGCAGATAAAGACAAATAAAGCAAGTATGCTTTATGAAAACAAAAATATTGTCAACTCTGCCAGCTGTGATTCACTTTTTGTAGAAAGAGCACAGGACTCAGAAGTTATGAATTCAAGGTTCATTATTTATCTATCATTTCAATAATTATATTAAAATTTGTTACTTCATTAGCTCTTCTAAAAGTTAAGTTGCCATATGGTTTAAAGAATCAAATTACTTTAGAAGACTTGTGTAACAACCAGAAATACTGTAAGCCTTTCCCCCATTTCCCATTTTCTATAGGCCACAACTTTCAACTCGTTTAGCTTGATTCTGTTTTTACCTCCATATCTTCAAATAACATGCTTATATTGCCACTTCTGGGTTTTTAGAAAGTTTTAGTCACTATCTATTGATGTTACCCTAGAGCAGAGGAGGCATCACTTCCCACCACTGCCCCCCGCAAAGCCCCCACTATACACATGCACACTTTCCAGTCCCCCAAATTCCTCATCTAGTTATGTTTCCAGTGTAGTTTGGATCAGCATTCATGGTTTACATGATCACAACGACACACATGCTAGTTACAGCTCAGCCATGTGGCATATTCTAAGTTGACTGTGCTGCATAGTATGTTTTAATATTTGGAATTATTAACTGTCTGAATATTTGTACCATAGTTTGCTACGAACCAATCGTGAATTTAACTCTACAGTCACCACCAACAGTCTTAATCTCCTCAGAATGTTTTAACTCTTCACAAATTCTATCTATTTAATCTAGAAGAAATCTCTACCCTGAGACTTCTGACCTATTCCAATTTTTGTTCTCCTCTCCCGTCATCCCAAGGAACACCTTGACCCCTTTCATGTGCTGGATCTCTTGTTTTCTGTGTTCCATCTTTTTCTCTTTATCTTGGTTTACTCCCTTGTGTTGGGGGTGCACAGTCTTCAGCAGCTGGCTCAGGTAGAGTATATCTAGGAATGAATTTGTCCTCTTGTTTGATTGATAGTTGCACTGGGTATACTTCTATGTAAGAAATTATTTCCCATCAGGCACTGCTCCATTGTCCTCTAGCTCCTGGTGTTTCATGCATTTGGCAGGGCTCCTATGTTTTCTCCATGCCTGCACGCATGCAGCTCAGCACCGGTGGAAGGGTCAGGGCAAGCAGGCTGGGTCCATCACAAATGCATGGCTACCAACATCGACTGGACTCTCAATAGTACCAATTCATTCTTTTACAGATGCAAAGCTACTTTTAAAACTCTATAAACAAACAAAAAAACACAAACAAAACCTTTTTACTCCCCTCAAACCTCTGGCAGCTCTTCTTCTTATACACTATGAACAGATAACTTTAACTTGTAATCTTCTGGGAAAAATAAAGCCATCAGATGGGATTCCCTGGTGTTGTAGAAATGAAACTTGCACACTGACCTATATTTATACCCATCTGTTTCTCCTCTACTTGTTTATGCTTTCGAAGCTCTGTAATAGTGATCCCTCCTATTTATTTTCTTATATATTTAATTTTTGTTTACTGGATCATTTCCAGGACTCTGTTCTCACCCATTATATCAGTCACCAAAGCTACCAGCCAACTGGCCCAATAAACAATGAAGAGCTCTTCCTCTGCCCATATTATCCTCCAGCTATTGCTCTCTTCTCCTCTCTGGCACTCTTCTTCCAAATTGTGGTCTTTACTCTGCATTTCATTAGCTGTTGTCTGTCTCTCACTACCCTATTCTGGCCTTCTTGCTAAGATGCCCAGTGACACCCATCAAAATGTTTTGACCTCCCTTATTATACAGAGATAATCACACTTTCCCTTTTTTGAAATAGTCTTTTTCTTGTATGTACATGACAAAACTTTGTTTTGTGTTTTCTTCTCCTACTAATTCCATCTCCTTTCCCACTGTACTGTTATCTACTGTTGTAATTTGTGAAAGGCTGTTTCCTTGATTCTCTTTTCTTCTAATTCTCTTTTATTTTCCTGGACAGCCCTACCCACACACATGGTTAGCATGACCTCCGACAAACAACACATTTGAATCTCCAGCCAAGATCTCTTTTTCCGAACTCCAGAACCTTGTGTCCAATTGCTTACTGACTTCTTGGGAGTCTCAATGGCACCTCAAACTCAGTATACTTAATTCAAGTTCATCTTTCCTCCAATATAGTAAGTCCTCTTCCAGTGTTTCTTATTTCAGTTAATGGTACCCATCTCCCTCCAATTATGCTATCCAGGATCTTAGAGCCATTCTTGATATTTGCCTCTTCATCACCCTATACTGAGTCTGTCACTAATCCAGATGGAGGTATTTACCATCACAATATTTCTCAAATCCTTTTATGTCTCTCTATCTTCACCATTCTAGGTAAGCAATGAGCATTTGTTACCCAAACTCTCTAGATAGTCTCTTAATTGGTTTAACTACTTTTATCCTCATCCCTCAATCTGCTCTCTATATGATAGCCACAGTCATTTTTTAAAAATGCAAATCCAAGTGCCCCATCCTTTATTTAAAGTCTCTACATGGCTTCTTTTCATTCTAAAGATAAAGAAATAAACTCCTTAACTTGGCTTATCTATTCCTTACTTATCTCTCCTGCCTCAGTTAGCACCATCTAATTCTTTGTTTTCTTTTACCAGCTTAAGGTGATCTTTTTTTAGTTCTTCTATGGAAGAATACATGCTCCCTTCTCCAGCCACAGAATCTTTGCTTGTGCTGATCCTGGTGAGAGACAATACAGATCAGTAGTGAAGTACAGAGCACCTAAAGTCGAATATCCAAGGAAGACTGCCTGGGTTCACAGCCTGATTCCACAACTTAGTTGTGCAAACTTGGGTAAGTTATTTTACCTCCTGTGCCTCAGTTTCCTCAACTGAAAAATAAGGATAATTGTAATGTCTACCTTCAGGGATACTATTATGATTGAATGATCATTTGCAGGAAAGGCTCTTCCCTCCCCTTTCTTGCCCAGTTAACTTCTTTGCAAATTCCATTCTCAGCTCTAGAGTCCCTGTCTTTGAGAAGCCTCCCAAGGGAGGCTCTCTGACCAAATCCAATTACTCCGTGATAGGAGTTCTCGTATCTTGAGTCTCTTATTTTTAATGCCTACTAGGGGTGCAATACAATATTTCCCTGAGTGCTTTATTTATTTACTTTTGATCAACATTCTATCTTCCTTATTAGAATGTCAGCTCAGGGAATGGAATGGTGTTTGCTTTTGGTCACAATTCTTTGGGTCTAACACAGTGCCAGCACAAAGTATGTTCCCATAAAATACTTGTTGCCAGGAAAGATGGTAAATATACCTTATGCAAGTCTCCTTGATAACTTCTTTTGGTGCTTAAATTAGTGCTTTGCACAATAACGAATACATCCAGAGAAGGACTGTATGGTGGTGAATCAAACAGTTAATCTGTACTTCCGCTCCCGCTTCTTCAGCAGGCAACCAAGCAGGAAGATTCTCTGCTCAACAAGGCAGGGCTTTGTGAAGGTTATTTGTAAAGTACACACCTGGGTTTCATTCTTGGCTTTGTTATCTGTTTCTGCGTGACCTTATTCATGTCTTTTGACTTCCCACAGTCCCAGTTTTCTCATCTGTCAATTGTACCATGGTACCCAGGCAGAGTCAATTGTTAATTAAGCAACTGAACCTGTATAAATTTCAATTAACCTTAAGCATGGTAGCTGATTATCCACAGACCCATGGCAGTGATATGGCTTGCTCCTCATGTGTGTTAATAAGCCTCCTTCTGTGGTACAGTGAACAACTACCCCTCTTCAAAAAAGTAAAATCTTTGTGCTTTGGATCACAAATCAAAAGAGGGTATGAATCAGTGTGAACTGGGGAAGCAGAGTTCCAAGGATATTCCTAGTGCAAATGAGTTTCTTCTCTCCTGGTGCTTCAAGTCCATGGCAGTGGGTGAGCTGGTCAGGGCAGGTAGGGTCAGAGGTTCATTTGCTGGTTATCATCTGTGAGACACTGATTTTGGGAACACAGAAGAGCCCTCAGTGCCTGACAAGACAGCCCTGGATCCAGCCAACCACCATTGTAATCTCAGAGAGCCCCCCCCCCCCTTTTTTAAATTAGCTGAATCCATTCCTTGAGAATCACATAGAAAATTACTCCAACCACATCTCATTCAAGAAAAAAAACTCCCTTTCCTTCCAGTAAAAAAAGAGTAAGCTTCTTGTCCACCTCTCGTGCAGCAGCTGGCTAGTTTGCTGGGAGGAGTGAGAGGAGCATCCGAGTTTGAACTGTCAGTAGAAGAATGAACTGCACAGGAGCAATGACCACATGTGATGTCTGAAGAGATGGACATTGTTCTTTCCGCAGCCCTTCTCTTTTTTCCTTCTTGTTTCCAACTAGTGGGATGGACTGGGGTTGTGGATTTTAGGGTATAGTGTGTTGTTTGTAAGTAGAAAGGAAATTGTGTGTGCACTGAATGTGCGTTCGGAGGGTGTTGGGCTTGAACTTGGAGAGTGTGTTTGTACTATGAAAATATGTGCATGGGACAAGATCTATACGTTTAAATGCAGAAAAGAGGTAGCGTGTACATGGTGAATATGTGTGCGCGAGTGTGTGCAAGCGCCAGGGGCCGCCTGCCTGCGCGCGCGTCCCCCGCCAGCCCGCCCGCCGGGACTCCCCGTAGGCCTGCCGGGCCAATGAGCGCACGACTGGAGAGGCGGCGGGCGGGGAGGGAGCCCCGGAGCCCAGCGGATGGATGCGCGGGCGGCGCGGCGCGCTCATTTCGCGCGGGCGTTGCTGGCTGGGGGCGGTGCAGCCACTGGCCCAGGATCTAGTACTGGACCCGGGGCGGCTGGCAGTGTGGGCGGCGCCCGGGGCTGGGATGCGCCGGGGACTCCGTGGCGGCGGCGTTGGCGGCGGCATCGGTGGCTGCGGGCGGACGAGGTAGCGCCGCGGCGTGGGGAGTTAGACCAGCCCGGCCGGCAAGCGGAGGCGGTGGAGGCACAGCGGCGGCTGCAGCCGGAGCCCAATCACCGCACGCCCACCATGGCCGCCCAGGGCGAGCCCGGCTACCTGGCAGCGCAGTCGGACCCTGGTTCCAACAGCGAACGCAGTACCGACTCGCCCATGCCTGGCTCGGAGGACGACCTTGTCGCCGGGGCGCCCCTGCACAGTCCGGAGTGGAGCGAGGAGCGTTTCCGAGTGGACAGGAAGAAACTTGAGGCCATGTTACAAGGTAGGCATCCCCTGCGCGTTCTCGGACTCCCCTATTGCGTCCCCAGCTCCTTTCCGGACATCCTCGTCGCGAGCCCCAGCGCCCGCCACTCCGGCCCATAGCCGACTTAGTTCCCTGGTCCCCTTCCTCGCGGAGCCGGGGGACACCCATGGAGTGGAGATCTATTGGGACTCTCCACCCTTCCACGCCTCTCAGGTCTCTAGGCACCGGGGACCCTGTGCTAACTTGCCGGCTCCAGAAAAGCCTAAGGCCGAGTTTGTAACGGCGCGCCCAAGTTGCGTACTGGACTTTGGAGATGCCAGCCTTAGTGCGGACACCTGGGCTGTGCCATCCGAACCCACTTGGACCGCACAGAGTACGTGTGACTCTCTCCACTCGCTGGCAGCCTTGAATTCTAGCTCTGTCTCTGTCTGTTTCTCTCTTTCCTCTTGTCAGTATCCACTTCCTCCAGCTGAGGGGCCTTGTCTGGCTATTGGAAAACGCTCTGCAGATGTCAAGGCTTAAGACAGGAGTTCCGCCCACCATCCTCCACCCTGGAGCCAGAGGGGCCAGGATGGGGGTGAGCATCCAAAGCTGGGGATTGTGTCAGGGCATTGCTGCTGGGTTGGAGCACAATATGTGTTCATCTCCTGACAGTCCTATAAAACACATCATGAGTTACAATAAGTTCATAAAAATCTCCCAGTATTATGGGTGTCTGACTATGTCTTTCACAACTTGGGCTTTTTTTTTTTTTTTTTTTTTAAACTCCCTAGTTTCTTTGGGACTTTCCCAGGCATAACAACTTTAACCATATCAGACTGAAAACAAATTCTGTGTTTTAATGGGAGGATTGGAGTTCTCTGATTGAACGCTAAAATGTCCAAGGTCATTTTGCCCTTCCTTAAAATGTTAATTACTAGCTTAACTGTAGCCACAGATGTGGTTTATTTCCTTCATCCAGAGAAATAAAGTATTTTGAATGACTGTCATTTTTAAAGTACTGCAGAGGACCAAGCGTTAGTTTCACGCAGGCTGAGTAGTGGATTCATTCAGTAGCTAGTGTCCTTATAACGGAGCATTGGAGCCTTCCAACTTTTTTTTGTGTGTGGCTTTATGCATAACTTACTTTGACTTTATCAGTCAATGCATCGCAATATGGGAGCTATTTAGCCTCTGGAAATGCAGTGGCTTTTTAGAACATTTAAGCAGGTTATTTTAAGAGAGAACAACATGTTTTCCAAAACAATAACTTGGTGGAAACAAATAGTAGGAGTGTTTGGCAGGCGTTTTTGGATAAGCTACAAATTCATCTCCCTTGTTGCTTATTTTTATTGATAAACATCCCTAGTGCTTGTCATGTCTCTCTCTCTTCCTCTCTTTTCCCTCCTTAAATTATGTGGTTTTTTAGGAGAGTTACTTCTTGTAATAAACTGTTCAAATAAGAATATTTCAAAGTGGATTTGGAAATAAAAGCCCCAGTTGCATTTTGATAACCCATTTTAGTTATTTCATTTGTTTTATGATTCTTCTTGTCTAGTGCCTGGTTATGAAACAAAATGCTACATTTATTCAGAAAAATATTGTTGAGAGATTGGATTTAACTGACATACCACATCCCTGCCTTTTCAACAAGTTTCCAATTTCTTTTCTCCATAAAACTGGAGTTGATGGATCTTCCAATAGTAATATGTCTTCCTATCTGTTTTACCCATGCTCATTCGAATAACGACAGTGATGTTAGCTTCCAGGAAGCCCTCATGCATAACTTGAGATTTAGAAGTGGATTTCTTTTTTAAAATAATTAATTTTCATTTAGAATGAAATGAAATATGGGTGAGGCATTTTTAAATTTGAAAGCTCTCCCATTTGTAGATATGGTATTCTGACAAGGTGGTTTAATATTGCTTTGCAGTGGTAAGTTTTTATTTACAGAAAGTCTTAACAGAGTTAACATTTCTTCACCAGCCAGTATATAATAAAATCTTCACATTTTAACCCCAAATAATTCATCAAGGGTTGAGCACAGTGCTTTAACTTTCCAAAATTACCAACAAGAGAATTATGCCTTCTAAGAAAGTAAATTTTGAACACGTTTGACAATAGAACCTGGTGCAGAGTGTCCCAAGGCATTTTGTGATGCATGGTTTCAGTGTCAGATTACATAGAACCACCATGTTGGAAGGAATAAGACTAGTTTTCTGAACCAGGCATAATCGTGCCTTACTGCTTTATACCAGATGGTGACAGCAAGTGTGGGCACTGGAATCGTAGAGACCCAGCTTCAGATAAATCTCCGCGGAACACTGGGACAGCTCCCCTGCCTCTGTTTCAGTCTGCCCTTAGGATTTTGTGAGTGTTAAAAGAGATAATGCCCAATAAGCTAAAACTTGCCACACTGATAAGAGCTTAATATATATCAGTTGCTTATCAGTATTAATAAGAAGTATTACAACATGGATTCAAAAGGTTTCTAGTGCCTATTCCAATGTCTGACATACAGTATATACTTAAATAAAGGGAACAAATAAATTTAGTGATTTCATAACTGCAGAAGTAAAAGATATACCAAGGTAGGAAATTGAGCTAATCAACAGATATTCTAATATCGTTAAGCATTCTTGAGTGAAAAAACCCTTTCATTTGAAAAGTGCCAAGTAAGTTAAGTCTGCACTTGGTTGGGTTTCTGATTATTGTGAATTTGGATTTGCCATTTTTCTTTTCACAGTTGCCTAAACTACGTGCAGGCCTCCAGTTCGAATCAGGATAAATAAGATTATCTGCCTTTAAGTCCACACAGTACAAATTGGTGATTATAATGCTTGGAATTTGTTTCCAGAGAGAGTGTCCTGGGGGCAAGTTAATCTTTAATGGGCTGTATTTTTATTAGTAGAGAAATTCTTCTACGCAATGGACCAAAAATTCAGTGAGGTTAAAACCTGGGGAGTGCAGCAGTGGTCACAGAAATGAAATACCATTCTTGGATTATCATCCACTCCCCACAGCATTGATACAAATAAAATTACCAGGCTGAAAAGTTAAGGAAAAATCACTAGTTTTTCATTTCTCCTTCTTGTTTTGGGGGCCCAATAACTACTTTGGAACATCCTTACAGAATAGCTGGCATTTTTGTTCAAATCTAAATGAAGATTATCAATTTTATTAGTCAACAGTCTTATAAATGACAACTGACTTTCAAGTTTAGTTTTTTGATTGGCAGTCAGTCTAGGGATGGATAACATGAACAGCACTGTTAATTCTCAAGAAAAATTGTTTTTAATTGATTTAATATTGATCTTCAAAATTCAGATTTTATGTTTCATGTGAGGTCACAGTGTTGATTCATTTAAGTCAGTTAAATGAGAGTTATGATATGCAAAGAGGGAGGAGAGGTATAGGGGGAAGTCCGGAAGAGGTAGAAAATGAATAAGTCAGAAGAGTACCACACAGTTCCAGTGTTTGGAGTGCTGAGAGGCAAACATGAAATCTGTACCTTTTAACTCTTGTTTTTCTTTGTCAGTGGTTGTTTACATCTTACTGTTATACTTTTTAGGTTGAAAAACATATGTGTGTACAATACAATGAAATAGTCTTACATAAAATTTAGAAGCATAGGTATTTTCAAAGTTCTGAATCCCTTGAGTTTCATCGTAGAAGCAAGGAAGTGTTAAAAGCAGGGAAATGTCCTATTTTCATGAATTGAGGTTGACATCTGCTGGGCTTTTAGGATATTGCTGTTAAAGACTTCAAAAGCCATGTGGCCTTTTAAAAATACTAGGCACAACTGGGATCCTTTATTGCTGCTTGCCTGAGTTGCAGAACTAGCCACTAAATTAGGCTACCAGACATCACTGATTAAAAGTAAGAGCAGTAATTATGTTATTTCTTTAATTTGGCAAACTTCAGTGAAGACTGTCTTATGATTAGGTGGATAGATAATTTTTAGGTGTTCTTGTGGGAGTAGGGAGAAATGAATAAAAATACATGACTATGGGGATTACTGGAAATGAAATACTTGTAAATAAGAGCTAAGCTTAATATAGTTTTCTGGCTACCGTTTGGTTAATGCTAATAAACAACAAGAATAAATCACTTTAAAGCTTAGTGGTTAAAAATATAGGGCTCTGGGCCAGATCTGGATTTGAATCTGGGTGTTACCTTTTAATAGGGAGTTTGGGAAGAAAATTCATCACCTGCAGACTCATTTCTCATAGAGGGTATTGATAGTAGTGCCTGCATCCTTAGGTGGTTGTGATAATTAAGGGAAAAAAGGTGTATGTAAAACATCACAGTGCCGGCCATGTAGGAAGTGCTGAGTACATTAATAATAACCTTATTCATCATAAATCGTAGTTTATAAGATTCATATTCTTAAACTGAAAATGAAAATCAAATATATTGGAAAATGAATTAAATGGTCTTACGATACATGAACATTCACAGCTTTCAAGGTATTATTATTGGCCTTCCCGGTAGCTCACAGTGCCCCTTGTAAAGGTGGATTGAGTACATAGTGAGGAAAAGTATATTAGACATGAGTGTGGAATTACAGATTTCCTCAGGATGGGAAGGCTTTACATCCTCTTTATTGTAATTGTTCCTGCCTTGGGTATTTTTCATTCTTTGAATGTCTTGAGTCAGTAAGTTCTGATATTTTTACTATAAACTAGCAGCAAAATCAATTAATGTTCCTTCTCATTTTATGTTGCTCTGAACTTGTCATTTGGTGTCTAGAAAGAGACTTTTTCAAAGAAAATGCTGTACCCGGGCTAATGTGTTCTGTTTGCTCACTTGTAAGATGAGGGCAATAGTGGTGTCATCTCCTGGGGATGCTGTGAACAATGATAACTACCTGATGATAATGATCATAATATTATCACGATGATAATCCATCAGCACTGAATTCGAGACAGTGCATATGAAATGCTTCTCCCAGCACCAGGCACATGGTGCTTAGTAGACCTTCACCCTGCAGTGGCTGTGTGCCATGTGATGGATAGAGATCTCAAAACACTAGAAAGCAAATGCTTGTCAGTTTTTTTTTTTTTTAAACTGTATGTGAATCCTTTTTCTTTAGGATTTATGTTTTAGTGAAAGTCTTCTTCCAATTCAAAAGTTTGTTAGGAGAGTTACAGTTGAGTCGGGGAGCAGAATTGAAGGTTAAGATTACTTTATTATCTAAATGAAAAAATCCATCACGGGTTGTGTAGCTTGGCAGCAACAAGCTCAGAAATGGCCATCAGACTTGGTTGGGGGTCCTAACTTGGCCTCTCCTCGAGTCTTATGAGGACACAATGAGGTGGATGTCACAGCCCTGCAAGCATGGGTGTGGATTAACCACTCTCAGTAGCTGTATACTCTCTCAGCAAATCTTATCTCTCTGAAGACTGGGCAGGGGTGGGGGTTGGTTTAGTTGATCATTGATGAGTTAAAACACTGAAAGTTTTGTCATATCAATGAGTTTAACAGGCAGGAATGTACTTGGCTTCGATTAGCAGAAAACCCAACGCAGAGTGGCTTAAACAAGCTGGAGGCTATTTTCCTCACCTAACCAAAAATCTGGGACTAAGGGGTGCAGGCCCCATAGCTGCCCAAGGAGCCCAGCGGGTTGCCTTCTTGCCTCTGCTGTCCTGAACCTGTGGCCTTCGGCCTCACTGTTGGAGGCTGGCTGAACTATACCTCGAGTTGCTCTGTGGTCTGTGTAGGCAGAGAGGGGAACAAAAGTTGTTTTCTGTTCAAGATTTTGCCTCGATGTATGATAAAGGGTTCTGTCTCCTGGAACTTCCATCTGTATTTTTTTTGGCCACTCTTCGCTACAAGAGATTCTGGGAACATGACTTCTTTTCCAGCTTCTCTAGAAGTAGGCAAGGATGAAGGGTGTCCAAATGGATGCTGAGTGATCCAACCCATGGATTCCCTCCATGGGCAAAGCAGAGGGCATTGTGACAAAAATTCCAAGTTGTGACTGAAGCAAAAGCTTACCTGGATTAGAGATTTTGACCTGCATTACTAATCCTTAGAAATTTAGATTATTTGGTAATGTTATAAATAGATGGGACTTCCCTCCCTCCCTCCCTCCCTCTCTCCCTTCCTTCCTTCCTTCCATAATCCAGGAGTCAACGTAAATCCCAGAGAAGAAACTCCTTTGATCATGTAAGGCTGCTCTCATTGTTACTCTCTTTACAAATAGGACCTAGGGCCACTAAGTCCTATAACCATCTTTTTTTCACCTCCACCGTTTTCTCTATGTCAAATGCTTTTTTTTTTTTTTTTCATTGAAAATTACACAATACAAATGCCTATTTTACCTTTTACTATACGGTATTCTTTCTCCCCTCCCTCTTCCTCTTCCTTCCCACCCACCACTCATCTCAAATTGCTTTTGGACTTAGCAGGTTCACTCTAATTCAGGCTTCTGCCCTTTGATTTTTTTCATAGATTGTTTGCTAAAGTATAATCTGGTCAACAAAGTCAGAATTTGTTCAGGAGGTGAAGTCAGTTTGGAGGCAGTTTGATAGTAGAATTATCATCAGATTTGTGCCATGTTTTGCTATTTGAAATTGTCCAGAATGATGAACTAATTAAATATAACAGTTGGCTTGCCCTGGATTTATTCTAAAATACAGTTCTTGAAAAACAAATGGGGTGGTGAGGGTGCATGGAGGTGGGAGAGGGTATGGGGTGATAAATGATAAGGGAATAAATACAATAAGAAACCCTAAAAAACCCACATGGGATAATAGTGACCATATAGATTCTTTTATGTAAAAGGGCTATTAATAAACTACCAGAGATGAGGCAAAATTTAATACTAATTTATAATGGCTTTTGCAGCATGTGGGAGCAACTTTGGCAAGAATCTCTTCTTGTTGTGTTGCAAAAGCCACCACATTTGATTTTTAATGCTCGTGGTACTAGTATTTCGGGCAGCATCCAAAATGCACAAACCTTTGATGTAAACATTATGTAGATGTTCTACATTTGTAAATCCATTTCCTCCCTACTAAGCAACTAATAACTGTAGGTGATGAAAGCGTTCAGGTTTGTAACAAGTACTAAATCATGCTCCCATTTGTGATACTGGCATATAAAAAGGTAATGATCACTTTCTACCTATAAAGGAGTTTCTTTGTTATAGTAAATACAATAAACCACATGTTAGTCTACATATTGAGTTGATCTGGATCTTAACCACATCTCTTATGTAGGAAGATGCTTAAACATAGGACTTGAATATTAGCCATTGCTTTGTTTTCTGATAGTGAAAGTGAGACAAACTTATTACAGAGTAATTGGAAGTACAAACAGATGTAAAAACGGAAAAGAAAAAATCATCCCTAAGTCCCAAGTCCAGCAATGACCACTGATAACATTTTGGGAATTTTTTTCCTGGTCTTTAAAAAAATCGGCCCACATATAATTTATTTTAATGAAAAATATAGATATGTCACATACACTGTAAGGCTTTGGGGATGCAGACAAAACAAGATATGTATAGTCCCTAACTTTGTGTGACTTTTGTCCATTAAATTCTAAACAGGGATCACATTTCTCTTCTTTTTCACTTCAGATTGCATCATAGGTATTTTCTATTTCATTAGAGTTTCTCGAAGAACATGATTTTAAGTGGCTGTATAATATTCCCTTGACATATACTTTGCTTGAACATTACCACATGTTATAACACTTTTAGGTGGCTGGGCAGTGGGAAGAGCCTGACATTTGTACTCCAGCTGCCCGAGATTCAGACCCATTCATTTATTGGTTGCATGGCCAGGGTTCAGGTGGATAACTTTTCTGAGCCTCCGTCTTGTAGTCTCTAAAATGGGGAGTAAAAGTAGTTTCTAGGTTATGAGCATTAGAAATACTACATGTAAAGCACCCAGCAGGGCCAGATGCAGTGTACATATTTAAGAAATGGCAGATAAGGAATATTAGTACTGCTGCCCTAAACACTTTTGCCTAACAAACAGCCTTTTTTTTTCATCCTTGATTATTGTCAAAGGAAAAATTCTTACCAGTGAAATTTTGGGGGCAAAAGGGACAGGCATTTTAAGGCTATTGATAAAGTTTGCAAAATTGCTCTTTGGGAAGATTCATAGGTGAGGCAGGAAAGACAACAGGTTTGTAGGATATCTGTTCCTGGTACCTGTGATCCCTCCACTTGGTTTATTTGAGCTAGTGGTTGTGAGAAATTAGGAAGTAATTGAATGATCAGTTCAGAGTTAGAGTTCTGTTTGTTTCTTTTGCTGGAAATTTTGCATGATGTCTGTGGATCAATAGCTTGTAACATTTGTGTGCATAAAAGTCCCTGAGGAGATTGTGTGAAATGGCAAACTCTGGCCTCTCAGAGATTCCAGTTCTGTAGGTTTGAGGGTTGTTAGTGGTGGTGGGGATCTGGATTTTGAAAAGAATCTTGTGTGATGCTACTACTGTAGGTGGTCCCAGGACCACACTTGGAGAAGCCTTGCTAGGTGATGATTGAAATTAAGAAGATTCAGTTTCTTTTCTTGTTTTGATTCCCTTCATTCTTGATGCTAGTACTTTCTCCATGTTATTAAACTGTCTTGAAGCATTTTAGTCTGGGAGCATAATTTATAACTGGCATGATATTGTTTGGAGTCGCTTGTTGTAAGGAACTTAGGGGAAGAGCACAGATGTATATATTTCTATGGAAGGGATAGATTGTCTTTATTGTTGCTCAGCAGACTCAAAATGCATTTAATTTTCCTACAGATTCCCATCAAGTTAGGCATAATGGACACCTATTTGTAATAGTATATTATGAAATAACTTAAAAACACACTTTTTATTACAGACATTTAAAAAGTAATGTGAAGGGAACTTTAATTTTTAAAATTTATTTATTGAATTCATCGGGGTGACATTATTTAATAAAATTATATAGGCTTCAGGTGTATAATTCTATAATACATGAATTATATATTGTATTCTGTGTTCACTACCCAAAGTCAAGTCTTCTTCCATCACCATTTATCCTCCTTTTACCCTCTTCTACCTTCTCCCACCTCCTTTCCTTCTGGTAATCATCATATTGTTGTCTGTCTCCCAGCCCTGTTCCCTTTGACAGCTGTCGGTTTATTCTCTGTATCTATGAATCGGTTTTTATTTTTTTTTGCTAGTTTATTTTGTTTATTACATTCCACATACAAGTGAAATCATATGCTACTTGTCTTTTTCTCATTGGCTTATTTCACTTAGCATAATGCTCTCCAGGTCCATCCATGCTGTCATAAAGGATAAGATATCCTTTTTTAAAAAAATATATTTTATTGATTATGCTATTACAGTTGTCCCATTTCTCCCCCTTCATTCCCCTCCACCCTGCACACCCCCTTCCACTCACATTCCCCCCCTTTAGTTCATGTCCATGTGTCATAAGTTCTTTAGCTTCTACATTTTCCACACTATTCTTGCCCTCCCCCTGTCTATTTTCTACCTACCATCCATGCTACTTACTCTCTGTACTTTTCCCCCCTCTCTCCTCCTCCCACTCCCCTGTTGCTAACCCTCCATGTGATCTCCATTTTTGTGTTTCTCTTCCTGTTCTAGTGTTGGCTTAGTTTGTTTTTGCTTTAGGTGTGGTTGTTAATATCTGTGAGTTTGCTGTCTTTTTACTGTCCTGTTTTTATCTTCTTTTTCTTAGATAAGTTCCTTTAACATTTCTTGTAATAAGGGCTTGGTGATGATGAACTTTTTTAACTTGACCTTATCGGAGAGGCACTTTGTCTTCCCTTCCATTCTAAATGAAAGCTTTGCTGGATAGAGCAATATTGGATGTAGGTCTTTGACTTTCATGACTTGGAATATTTCTTTCCTGCCCCTTCTTGCTTGTAAGGTCTCTTTTGAGAAATCAGCTGACAGTCTGATGGGAACTCCTTTGTAGGTGACTTTCCCCTTCCTTATCCCTTGCTGGTTCTAGAATTCTCTCCTTCATTTTAATCTTGGCTAATGTAATTATGATGTGCCTTGGTGTGTTCCTCCTTATTTTTAACAGCCAAGTAGTATTCCATTGTGTAATATACCACAGCTTTTTTATCCACTCATCTACTGATAGACACTTGGACCTCTTTCCAAACCTTGGCTATTATAAATTAACACCACAGTGAACATAGGGGTGCTTATGTTCTTTTGATCAGTGTTTCAGGTTTCTTCAGCTATATTCTCAGAAGTGGGATTGCTGGGTCAAAAGGCAGATCATTTTTAATTTTTTGAGGTGTCACCATACTGCTTGCCACAGTGGCTGCACCAATCTTTTGCATTCCCAGCATCAGTGTACGAGGGTTCCCCTTTCTCCACATCCTCACCAACACTTGTCATTTGTTGTTTTATTGATGGTAGACATTCTGACAGGCATGAAGTGATATCTCACTGTGGTTTAATTTGCATTTCTCTGATGATGTCGAACATCTTTTCAAATGTCTATTGTTCATCTGTATGCCCTCTTTGGAGAAATGTTTATTCAGGTCCTTTGCCCACTTTTTAGTTGGGTTGTTTGTTTTTTTGGTGTAGAATTTCACAAATTCTTTATAAATTTTGGAAATTAACCCCTTATCAGATGTATCATTGGTGAATATGTTCTATCATCCACTGTGTTGTCTTATTTTGTTGATGGTTTCTTTTGCTGTGCAAAGACTTTTCAGTTTGATGTAGTCCTATTTGTTCATTTATTTTTTTGTTGTTTCCCTTCTCTGAGGAGATATATCAGAAAACATGTTGCAATCAGGGATTTCCTAGATTTTAGTGCATATGACATGATACTGTACATAGAGAACCCTAAAGATTCCATAAAAAAAAACTACTAGAATGGATAAATTAATTCAGGAAAATAGCAGGATACAAAATAAATATCCAGAAATCACTTGCATTTTTATGCACCAATAGTGAACTATCAGAAAGGGAAACTAAGAAAACAATCCCATTCACAACAATTGCTTAAAAAAATATCTAGGAATAACTTTAACCAAAGATGTAAAAGACCTGTCTTCAGAAATTATAAGACACTGCTGAAAGAAAACGAAGATAGAAGTAAATGGAAAGATATACCATGCTCATGGATGGGAATAATTAACATCATTAAAATGTCCATACTTCCCAAAGAAATCTATAGATTCAGCACAATTTCTATCAACATGCCAACCTTGCATCCCCAGAATAAATCCCACTTGATTATAGTATATGACCTTTTTAATGTATTGCTGGGTCTGGTTTGCTAATATTTTGTTAAAGATTTTAACACCTATGTTCATTAGGGATATTGGCCTGTAATTTTCTTTGTAGTGTTTTTATCTTGTTTTGTAATTTGGATAATACTGGCCTCGTAAAATGATCTTGGGAGTTTCCCCTCCTCTTGAATTTTTTAGAATAGTTTGAGAAGTATGGGTGTTAGTTCTTCTTTGAATGTTTGGTAAAATTTCCCTGTGAAGCCATCTGGTCCTGGGGTTTTATTTGTTGGCAATTTTTTGATTACAGCTTCAATTTCACTAGTTGTAATCTGTCTATTCAGATTCTCTGATTCTTCCTGATTCAGTTTGGAAAGATTGTATGTTTCCAGGAATTCATCCATTTCATCCAGACGGTCCAATATGTTGGCATGCAATTCTTTGTAATATTTTCTTACAATCTTTGGTATTTCTTTGATGTCAGATATAAGCGTTCCTACTCCAGATTTTTTTTTTTATTTCCATTTGCATGAAATACCCTTTTCCATCCCTTTACTTTCAGTCTACGTGTATCTTTCATTCTGAGGTGGGTCTTTTGTGGACAGCATATATGTGTGTATGTATCTTGTTTTCATTCTTCTTTTAAAAAGAGTTTATTTATTTATTTTTAGAGAGAAGGGAAGGGAGTGAGAAAGAGAGAAACATTGATGTGAGAGGGAAACATTGATCAGCTGCCTCTCGCTCAGGCCCCAACTGGGGATGAAACTCACAACTCAAACATGTGCTCTGACTGGGAATCGAATGTGTGACTCTGCTTTGCAGGACGATGCCCAACCAAATGAGCCATCCTGGTCTGGGTGGATCTTGTTTTCTTATCCATTTGGCTACCCTATGTCATTTGATTGGAGCATTTAAACCATTTTCATTTAAAGCGATTCTTGATAGGTACATATGTATTACCATTCTTTTAACTATGTTCCTGTTTTTTCTTTTCTTTTCTTTCTTCTCAAAGCAGACTCTAACATTTCTTGTGACACTGGTTTAGTGGTAACAAACTCCTTTAACTTCTTGTTGTCTGAGAAGCTCGTTATTTGTCCTTTAATGTTAAATGATAGCCTTGCTGGGTAAAGTAGTCTTGGTTGTACATTCTTGCTTTTCATCCTTGGTCTCTCTCTCCTCACATTTCTATGGTGTGGATGTTGTAATGCTTCATGTTGTCCCAAGGGCCTCTTAAACAATCCTCATTTTTTAAAATTCCTTTCTTTTCCTGCTCTGACTGGGAGTTTTCTGCCACCTTGTCTTCCAAGTTGCTGATTCAATCCTCTGCTTCATCCAACCTACTGTTTATTCTTTTTAGTGTATGCTTCATTTCAGATGTTGTCTTATTCATTTCTGACAGTTCTTTTTTTTTTGTCCTTTCTCATGCTGTTGTAGTTCTTCCTAAGTTTGTTGTAGTTGTCACTAAGTTCCTTGAACTTCCTTATAACTAATTTTCTGAGCTTTGTATCTGATAAGTTCCTTACTTCCATTTCATTTAGCTCTATTTTTTTCCTGGAGATTTCTCCTCCTCTTTCATTTGGGAAATGTTTCTTTGTCTCCCCATTTTGGCTGTCTCTCTGTGTTTCTATTTATTAGGTAGCTCTGCTGTAGTTGTCAGGGTGAGGCCGGAAGATTTTATCAGGCCCTAACAAACCAAGATTTGGCTGTGTGAAGGTAGTGCTCTGCTCCAGTAGGGCATATCAGGGAAAAAAGGCCCCCATTCAAGAGCTGCACTACTCAGTCTGTGCCAGGTTCTGCCCAGAGCCTGATCTCAGCAGGGTGGGGCCCCTGGGAGTCAGGTGGGTGGGGGTAGTGGATCTTCTGTGAGGAGTAGGTGCCAGTTAGGCTTGGAAGAAGGTGAGGGGGGATAGTGGCGCCCACTTCAGAACTGCACAACTCAGTGTGTCCCGGATTCTGTCTAGCTCTGGGTTGGTAGAGGCACCAGGAGTTGAGAGGGTAGGGCTAGCAGATGTCCTGTCAGGGGGATGCACCAATCAGGTTCATGGGAAGGTGGAAGGAATGGCTTCTGTCCCAAAGCCATGCAACTCAGTTACTGACACCATCTGAGTCTACCCAGACCTCTGCACCCTACCTCAGGCAGCTGACCCTCAGCAGGGCATAAGCTCCATAGCATGGGATGGCAGGGAGTCCAGAGGGTAGGGCTATTGCATTCCCACAGGCTGATTTTGTATGGAAGGGAGTGGTCCACCCAAGAATGATGATGTCTGCCGTGTGGGCAGTGACTCAGCACAGGGGTCCTTGTGGCTGTCCCTTCAGCTCTCTCCCCAGAGTCACAAACCCCAGTCTCTTTTCATGTGACTGTAGTCTGCTCTGCCCTCCCTCCGCCAGAGTAGCTGTGAATGAGATTTTGTGTGTGAATCCCTACTGATTTTCACAGCCAGCTGTTGCATGGGTACATCTTCCTGGCTCTGGTGCTCTGGACTGGGGAGCTGAGCTTGGGGCTGAGACCCCATACTCCTCAGGGGGAACCTTTGCAGCTGAGATACCTTTTTTTGGAACCTCAGCTGCCACCTGTGGGAGGACCAGCTTTTTTCATGTCTCTGCCCTTCCTACCAGTCTCGGTGTGGCTTCTGCTGTAAATCCTTCATTATCAGACTTCTCTTCACCTAGTCTTCTGTTGGTTATTCAGGTTATTATATAATTTGGTTGTGATTCCTGTTTGGCCCTGGGAGGAGGTGAATGTACCTTCCACCTACTCTACCGCCATCTTGGATCTTTGATGAGGGAAACTTTAAAAAGAAAAACAATCATCAGTAATTTGACCATACTAACAACTATTTTTATTTTTCTGCCTTGAAATCTAGTCCTTGACTGTTTTCATAGAGGTTATGTAGTTGCTGTTGTAGCCTTAACTGCAGTTTTGTATTCAACATTTTAAATTCTATGGTTGAGTCATAGTACATTTAGCCAGAACTTTTTTTACAGTTGTAGACCACCTTATAGTGAAAAGGAATTGTGTAGCTTTTCTTTCTTTTGGAACTCTATTCTGAGGACTATGAGTACTGAAGAAAGGTGGTGTTTTTGAAAGCAGCGGCTGACTTTAACTGAGCACCTACTGTGTGTGAGACCCTGTGCTGGTGCTTTATGCCTCTTCTGTCATCCCAGCCTCGCCTCTCATGCAACAACCCATGAGATCTGTGTTTTACAGACAAGAAAAGCTTTTAATCCTTTGAACTTGGGGCTTGGTGTTTCTTTTTTGTTGTTATTATTTATTTATTTATTTATTTTAGAATTCTGAGTGGATCTAAACACTAGTTTTCCTCTCAGGATTATTATGGAGTTGAAAGTCTTATGTAGTATGGAGATGTCAAGTCTGAGTCTATGATGAGAAACTACTTCAGAATAGATTACCATGCTTCCCAAGTTAGAAATGTGGTGGTAGGCACTGAGGTGGTTAGAATTCTCAGTGAGAATGCAGAAATGTCCAAGTTTTGACTTCTGTTAGCTTTGGTTAAATTTTCTCAGTTTCCTCCTTTGTGAAATGGTGATGATGATACTACTTTCCCCATGTTATGAAGATTGTATGATAATGTCTATAAAGTGCATTCATAATTGGAGTCCTGTTACATGGTCTGTGTTTGAAATTCATCTCTTATTCTTCGCTAGCATCTTGCCCAATGCTGTGAAAATAGCCATACTAAGTACAGAATACAAGTACTGTGATGGATCTGGATTAAAAGCTGCCTCATTTTGGGCTGGTGGACTGCATGGGAACTTTAACACTACGGCACATGCCTGGCCTTAAGAAACATCAGATAGTTCTGCCTATGTAAGTAAGAAAGGCAGAGTAATTGTCCACTTGCAAGGTGGTCTTTGTCCACCCTCAGGCTAGGGCCTATGTGGAATGTTGTACTCTTAGTGATAGTACCTTAATGTGGAGTTTTCAATGAAGATATGCAAACTTTAAGTTAATGTTGAGTAATTGATATTTGTATTTAATCTGGATTAGTTTTTTAAATTTATTGAATTTTAGAGTGAGGGTGGGAGGGAGGAAGGGAGTGGGGTGGGGGAGAGAGGGAGAGTGAGTTGGTCCACTTATTCATGTACTTAGTGGAGTAACATTCATGCTGCCCTGGCCAGGCATTGAACCTGCAACCTTGGCCCTTGGCATGTCAGGACAATAATCAGCTAAGTTACCTGGCCAGGGCCTGCTTTAGTTTCATAATTTGGTTAATATAAACCTTGGTTAATGTAAATTGGTTAATATAAACCTTAATTATATCCTTTATAATAGAAAGGTTAATATAATTTAAAAATTTATTTACTTGGAGACACTAGATTATCTTATTCTTACAATGATACATCTCCAGATACTTGTTTAAATATGATTTTAAAGCATCTCAAGTAAGAGATAATCCACTCTTAAAATAAGTGGTCTTCCATGCTAGTTTGCTCAGCGCACCAGGGTACTCACTGCCGTATTTTGGGTTTGAGGGAAATAAACCACTCCTCTCAGGGTAATGGGTTACTGGGAGTTAGGAGACTTGAATTCGTGACCATTTTGCCACTGACACTGTCAGTTCGGATAAGTCATTTAACCTCTTAGTGTTTTGGATTAATTGCCCCTAAAATTTCTGACAGCTATGGTATTCTGGGTCTTTGGCATGCTATATAAAAGAAGCCAAATAGTATTTGGCATGTGGTATTGGAGGCAGACTCAGCTCTACATACACAAGTAGTTTTGGAAGGAATTTGTCTTATTTCATGCCACATACGTGAATATTCCTAGCAAATGGGGAAGGTGATAGAATGAGGACAGTTGGAGTATCCTGGCTTTGGAGGAACAAGTATCCACAGGAGAGCTAACCACAAGCTCTGCCTTCTGACATCTTGGCAGTAAGATTTGCAGTGCCCTGTATTCTGTGGGCTAGATGCTAGCTAATTTAAGCTTTTCTATAGTAATTGAGCAGTGATGACAGTGTAGATCATAGTTGAGACCTGTTGGTATTGACGTACTCAGTTAGATGAACAAAGGAAATTGTATGCTTCCCGGAGTAGCACTCTTTGTCACATTTTCCTTTCCCTCTGCCAGCGTGTCCAGTTATCATGCTTCAGGTGCCAGGCTTTATATCTGTCATCTAAACTACTACCGAAACATAGTGGGGAAATGTTCATTAGATTGATATCTCAATTTAAAAGACATTTGGGTGTCCAAATTTTAATTATTTTCCAAATTATTTTAATTTCTTGTTGATTATTTAAAACCAACACAATATTTCTCTTATCTTGTACAGAACATCACTAAAACTTATATTATCTGTGTTTTATTTTTACTTATTTGTTTATCCTCAGCCAAGGACATGCTTACTGATTTTAGAGAGGGGGAAGGGAGGGAGAGAAAGGGAAAGAAACATTGATGTGAGAGAGAAACATTGATTGTTTTTTTTTCATATGTGCACGACTGGAGCCTGAACCTGCATCCTAGGCATGTGCTCCAACTAGGAATCAAACCTGCAATCCTTCAGTTTACAGGATGATGCTCCAGCCGAGTCACCCCACCAGGTCTATTTATGATTTAAGTTGATCTTTCATCATATTCTGAGCTTTTTAAGTGCCCAAAGCAAAGTCAATATTTTGGCAATAATAATGTTATTATCTTTTAAATTGCTTCATTATTATGATTTAATTAAAAAGCCAGAAAAAAAATACATGTTTAGTTTAAGTACTGCAAGATGAATCATACAAATAAGTGTTTATTTTAATCAAGGTGAATGTTTTTCTTAAAATATTTTTATATGGGCAAAGGAAACCCATAGATCTACAGAGTTTTAATTTTTTTACAGGAATTTATGATTTAGTAAAACACTGTTGGCTGTCATATTGTCACCTAAACAGAAATATTGTCTTCCAAAAATGTATTTATTATCAGTGAATGGCCATCTGGGATGCATTATCAATGAAAAGTATACTGATCAAGTCAAAACAGCTAGACTTGAATAACAAAATATTATGTATTATAAAAATGGATTTGAATTCTGAAAGTTCTGCATAAGTGCTTAGCTTACAAGCTTTTGAAAATAGTCTCAAACAATTTGGAGATAGTGAGGCCGTCTTAAAAAACAATGGGAAATTGTTGTCTGTGTTTAAAAAATAATATTTTGGGAGGTCATATTATCAGAGTACACAAGTAAATATGGTATTTTACTTTTAAGAAGAATACAATTTAATGCAAGAGAGGAAACCTACTCATACTTATTTAGCAGTAAAGGGAAGGAGCTCCTATAGAGTAAGGCCCTTCTTAATGTGTGTCTTAGTGTGGGGTCACTTTCCTCTATTCCACAAGACAAAGCCTTGTGACAAGTACTTTATATGGAAAGTGTTCTCAAGGAGAGGAAGTGGGGATAAGGAATAAGGAAGTGGAAAGAAAGAATAAGGAGAGTCACATAGAGAAGAAGAGGGTAAAGCTGTTTTTGATAAGATCCAGAGACTACATCCTTAAAACATTCAACTAATGGTCTAAAAGGAGGAGCATTTGTTTCTCAGCTTCTGTCCCTCTTGAACGAGATTGAGAGTTGCTCCATGGGACCCCCCCTGCACTTCTAGGTTACATATATGTGACACCCACAGCCCCTGCAGGCATCTAACTGGCTGTAGCACAGGAAGTGAGAGGTGTATTTGACGTAAACTTGAGATGAGGCATGTGGGTTGATGCCTGCACAGAAACATTTACTGTAGCCTGGCTGGAATCAGAGACGGAGCATAGTGGAGGTGAGGTGGTGTGTATAGTTCAATATCTTTATGTACTTTTAATGCAAAAAAATTCAGAAAGGGAGATATAGAAGTAGATGTTTCAAATATTTCGTACACTTCGTTCTAAATAAAAATAGCCTTTACAGTAAACTCTTGATGACTACTATTGTGTTTTTGTTGCATTTGCTGTAATATGAGATTACAGAAACAAACTTGTCTGTGGTTAGCAAGATGGTGGAATAGAGATCCCCACACCTGGTTCCCCCTTGGAAACACCAAGTTAATATATGTCCAAAAAACTGTTTTGCAAGTGCCCATGCAAACTCAAAGCTAAGAATAGCTGCACTGAAGTGGATAAGCAATGTAGTTTCATTTCATTTGCATCAGTTACTTCCCAAGCCAGCAAAGCTAGCAATTGGGAGGAAAGCCCAAAGTGCTGTTTCTCCCTTGAAAGAGAAAGAGAATAGTGGAACGTACATCCAAAGTTCCAGCTTTTTGAGGGGCTACCCTGTTGATTGATTTGTATTTCACCTGACTGGAAGACTGTTGGGGAACTGGCATACTTTGAATGCCTGGGGGCCACTGAGAACGAAAGAGAGCTTAATAGCTTGTGCTGCTGGAGAGCAAGTAGTACTGCTGACAGACACGAGAGGTAGCGAGAAACTAAAGCCTCATGGAAAAGAGACCAGCAACCCTTTTTAGTTGAAAAATTGCACAAACAAGCCAGAGAAGATGCATTCTTGTAAAAGATTTGAGGGGCCCCCCAGAATCTCTAGCTGGGCTGATTGGTTAAAGTCTTCCTTTGTATGAAGCCAGTCTGTAAAGACTGGGGGAGATGGCTGTTTATCTAAGTACAAAGATCACAACAAGAAAAATAAGGTATGCGATAAAGCAGGGAAACATGGTGTAATCAAAGGACTGACCCTAAAGAAATGGAGATATGTTATTAATTACCCAACAGAGAATTCAAACTGATTGTCTTAGGGAAGCTCAATGTGCTTCAAGAGAACACAGGTAAACAAACAAATGAAATAAGGGAAGCAAAGCACAAACAAAATGAGAATATCAACAAAGAGACAGAAACAATAAAAAAGTAATGAAACAGAAATTCTGGAGTTGAATAATACAATAACTGAATTGAAAAAATTCATTGGAGAGGCTCAGTAACATACTTGGTCAAGCAGAGGAAAGAATGTGTAAACTTGAAGAAAGTTCATTTGAAATTATTAAATTAGAGGAATGAATGGAAAAAATGAATAAAAGTGAAAAAAGCCTAGAGGACTCATGGAACACGGTCAGTGGACCAACATACCCAATATTGGAGTCTCAGAAAAAAAGAGAGATAAGCATGGAACTTATTTGAAGATACGATGGCAGGAAACTTGTCAATCTAAGAAAGGAAATGGACATCCAAATTTAAGAAGCTTAAAATTCTCGTAGGACAAGGTGCCAAACTCATTTTCATGGGGGGGCCATATCAGCCCTCATGGTTGCCTTCAAAGGGCTGAATATATTTTTAACTCCTTAACAGTTAAGGAGTAGTTACATTTATACAGACCAAAAATTATTTAGGCCCTTTGAAGGCAACTATGAGGCTAATGTGGCCCCCGGTGAAAATGAGTTTGACACCCCTGAAGTAGGATGAACTCAATGAAGTTCAAACTGAGACATGTTAAAATCAAAAGATTTACAAGGCAGAAGATAACAGGAAAAAAAAGAGGACTTGAACAACATGATAAATCAATGGGACCTAACAGACATTTAGAGCATACACCACCCAACAATAGAATACACATTATTTTGAGTGCATACAGAACATTCTCCAGGGGAGATCACAAGTTAGGCCACAAAACAAGTCTTAACAGATTTAAGAAATTGAAGTTGATACCAAGTATTGTTTCAGATCACAATAGA
Organism: Anoura caudifer; assembly: GCA_004027475.1. Taxonomy (NCBI): domain Eukaryota; kingdom Metazoa; phylum Chordata; class Mammalia; order Chiroptera; family Phyllostomidae; genus Anoura; species Anoura caudifer. Next base: position 44,286 of record PVKU01004750.1, read on the forward strand.
ATGAAACTAGAAAAGAATAGCAAAAGAAAAACTGATAAATACAAAAATATGTGGAAATTAAACGACATACTCCTGAACAATCAATGGATCGAAGAACAAAACAGAGGGGACATTAGAAAATATCATAAGACTTGTAAAACAAAAATGCAATAAAGCAGAACTCTAGGATGCAGGAAAAGCAGTACAAAGAGGGAAGTTTATACTGATAAATGCCTACATTAAAAAACAAGAAAGATTTTAATTTAGCAACCTAACTTTACAACTCAAGGAGCTAGAAAAAGAACAACATAAGCCCAGAGTTAATGGAGGGAAGGGAATAAAGATCAGAGCAGAAACTGGTGAAATAGAGAATAGAGAAACAATGGAAAAATCAGTGAAATAAGAATTGGTTCTTCGAAAATATCAATAAAGTTGACAGATTCTTAGCTACACCATGAAATAAGCCAGGTGGTGAAAGACAAATACCATATGATCTCACCTATAAGTGGAACCAAATCAACAAAACAAGCAAGCAAGCAAAATATAACCAGAGACAATGAAATAAAGAACACACGGCAATAACTATAGGGGAGGGGAGAGGGGGGAAATGGAAGAAAGAAAGGGAAGGATCATCAAGGAACATGTATACAGGACCCATGGACAAAACCAAACAGTGGTAGGATTGAGGGTGGGAGGTTGGGGTGGGTGGGGTGGGGGAAGTGGTGGAGAGAAAATGGAGAAAACTGTACTTGAACAACAATAAAAAAAAGACTCAATAAATATCAGAAATGAAAGCAAAGGTGTTACAAGTGATGCCACAGAAATAAAAAAGATTATAAAAGACTACTGTGAACAATTATATGTTAACAAATTGGATAGCATAGATAGGGTGGTCCAACCTGCAGCCCAGGATGGCTATGAATGCAGCCCAACACAAAATCATAAATTTGCTTAAAACATTATGAGATTTCTTTTTGTAATTACGTGTCCCAATGTATTTAATGTGTGACCCAAGACAATTTTTCTTCCAGTTTGGTGCAGAGATGCCAAAAGGTTGGACACCCTGGAGAAGAAACGGGTAAATTTCTAGAAACATACAATCTTCCAAAAGTGAATTATGAGGAAACTAGTGAGGAGATTGAGCCAGTACTTAACAAACCTCCCAACAAAGAAAAGCCCAGAAGTAGATTAGTATGCTACTAAACATTTAAAGAAGAATTGACAGCAGTTTTTCTCAAACTCTTTAAAATATTGGGGAGGGAACACTTTCAAACTCATTCTAGGAGGATCTCATTATTTTGATGCCAAAGTAAAGATATTACAAGAAAAGAAACTACATATAATATCCCTGATGAATTGATATAGAATTCCTCAACAAAAAATTAGGAAACCAAATTCAACAACACAGTAAAATGATTCTACATCATGTCTAAGTGTGATTTATTTTTGAAATGCAAGAATGGTTCAACATAAAAATCAGTCATTGTAACATTAACAGAATGAAGGACAGAATTCATATGATCATCTCAATTGATGAAGAAAGTGCATTCGCCAGTGTTCAGCATTCTTTCATGATGGAAACATTCAACAAACAGGGAAGACAAGACAATTACATCAGTGTAGTAAATGCCATACATAAAAAGCCCATAGCCAACATCACTGCGTGGTGAAAAACAAATCTTTTCCTCTAAGATCAGGAACTAGGCAAGGATGTCCATTCTCACTACTTCTATTCAACATAGTTCTGGAGTCCTAGCCTGAACAATCAAGAAAAAAATCCAAATAAGAAAGAATGAAGTAAAACTGTCTCTGCAGATGACGTAGTTTTATCATCGGTAGGAAGAGTCTACAAAAAAACCCTGTTAGAACTAATGAATTCAGAAAAGTCGCAGGATACAAAATCAGCATGCAAAAATCAGTTGTGTTTCTATACATTAAGTGACCAATTTGGAAAGGAAATTAAGACAATTTTATTTATAGTTGCGTCGAAAAAGAATAAAATACTTTGGAATAAACTAAGGAGGCAAAAGATTTGCATAACGGGAACTATAAAATATTGCTGAAAGAAATTAAGGCACAAATGGAAAGACATTATGTATTCATGAATTGGAAGACTTAATTTTTTAAAATGTCCACACTATTCAAAGTGATCTATACATTCATACAAAGTCTATCAAAATATCAATGTCCTTTTTGCAAAAATACAAATAAACTACTATAAAATTAGTATGGAATTTCAAAGGACCCTGAACAGTGAGAAAGAATAAAGCCTGAGGCCTCAAGCTTACCTGACTTCAAAACATGTTACAAGCTTTGGTAATCAAAACAGTTTGATACTGGCATAAAGACAGATATATACCAATGGAACACAATAGAGAATCCAGAAATAAACCTTCCCACATATAGTCGAATGGTTTCTCACAAAAGTGTCAAGGCTTCTCAAGGGGGAAAGAATAGTCTCTTCAACAGATGGTGTTGGTAAAACTGGATATCCACGTGCAAAAGAGGTAAGGTGAGGTTGTACCCTCACCTAACCTTCCAGGGGTGTCCAACCTTTTGGTATCTCTGGGCTGCACTAGAAGAAGAAGAAGAGTTGTGTTGGACAACACATTAAATACATTGAAACATATAATCACAAAAACAATCTCAATGTTTTAAGTAAATGTATGATTTTGTGTTGGGCCGCATTCATAGCCATCCTGAGCTGCAGGTGGCCTGCAAGTTACAAGATGGACACCCCTGCGGGCTTTTACTATATACAAAAATGAACTCAAAACAGATTAAAGACCTAAATGTAGGACTTGAGACTAGAAAACTCTTAGAGGAAACATAGGGGGAAAAACTGTACATTGGATTTGACCATTGTGTCTTGGATATAACACCAAAAGCCCAGTACCAAAAGGAAAAAATAGACAAATAGGATGACATTAAACTTTAAAAACTTTTAGCGTAATGTTTTCCAGTTCCCATATGATCTCACCTTTAACAGGAATTAAGCAACAAAACAAACAAACACGCAAAAGATAACCAAAGACACTGAAATAGAGAGCAGGCTGACAGTGACCCGAGGGGAGAGGGGAGGGAATATCAGGGGAAGGGGGGAAGGGTTTGAAGGAACTAGTATAAAGGACACATGGACAAAAACAAGGTGGGGGGTGGAAACAGGAGGGAGGTGGGGAGGGCTGGGCTGGGGGGGGTTGACTTGAATGGGGGTAAAGGGCAGAAAACTGTACTTGAACAGCAACTAAAATAAAAAAGAAAAAAACTTTAAAAACTTCGTTTCAAAACAGTCAACAGACTGAGAAGGCAACCTACAAAATGGGAGAAAATGTTTGCAAATGATATATCTGATAAGCAATTAATATCTATAATATATAAAGAACTCCAACTCAAGAACAACAAATTATAATTAAAAATGGACAAAAGACTTCAACGAACCTTTCTCCAAAGAAGATATAAAAATGACTAACAAATATACGAATAGATGTTTAACATCTAATAATCATTAGAGAAATGCAATTCAAAACCACAATGAGGTACTGATAGCCACTCTCAAAACACCAGAAAATAAGAGTTGGTGAGAAGGCGGAGACATTGGAACCCTTGTGCACTGTTGGCTGGGATATAAGATGATGCAGCTGCTATGGAAAATAGTGTGAAGTTTCCATGAAAAAATAAAAATGGAATTATATGATCAGGAAACCCTACTTCGGGGCATATATCCAAAAGACCTGAAGACAGCACCTCGAAGAGATACCTACACTACCATTTCATTGCAGCATTATTCACAATAGGCGAGAGGTGGAAGCCACCTGTGTGTCCATCAGTAGATAAGTGGAGAAAATAAATTGGTGTGTACACACAGTGGAATGTTACTGACACTTGAAAAGAAGAAAATCTTGTCATATGCTACAACTGGGATGAAGCTTCCAGACATGCTAAGCGAAAAGTGGCCTAGACCATGACAAAGACAGATGCTGCATGATTGTACCTACATGAGGTATCAAAAATAGTGAAACACTTGGAAACGGAAAGTAGAATTTGCCAGGGGCTGAAGTTCAAGGAAAGAGGGAAGTTGTTGTTCAGTGAGTGTAGGGTTTCAGTTTTACAAGATGAAAAGCTTCTGGAGATCGGTTGCATGACACTGTGTGTGCGGTTAACACTGATTTCCACTTCAAAATGGTTGAGATGGTACATTTTATGTTATGTGTTTTTGACCACAATAAAAATACAAAAACAAAAAATCCGGTATGCTGTGAATTGATTTTTTTTTACTTGATGGGACAGATTAGCCTTTAGGAACAGGCATGAATCTTTAAAAACTGCTTAGAAAGTTTTGAAAATGAAAGAGCAAATGCACTTGAAGAGTCGAACTGGTTATTTATCTTTTGTTAATAGTTTAAAAGGGGTGCACTTTCCATATTTTATAAGAATGAGAGCATTCACCCATTGAAACCTAAACCATCAGTATTTCCTTCTGAGAGATGCATAAAAATAAGTCTGCTGGAAGGCAGACTCCTGTGGTAACTGGGACCTCATAATAGCATTTACATTTGGTGTTACCATGCGCATAGCAGGAAAAAGGATTCAGCTATTTTCAAGCTCTCAAATCCCAAATGTGCTGAATAGACGTTTCTTTTAAAAATAAATAGACAAAATGGATCTGTGTAACTTGAAGTTTAAAAGAAATGTTCTTGCATTCCATAGTTAACAATTGTAATGGTATCACTTTCTCAAGTTTCTGTATTTTTTAAAGTGGACTATCATGGTTTGGCTCAGCTACTAAATTAAATTATTGCTGGCTTGCACATTCCTGTTGGTTACACTATAATCTTTACCTCCATTGGAAAATATGCCCTATTTGAATGTTTATTTCGGGCTTCTTGGCTTGAAATGCCTCTGTTTAGCAAGAAAGTGTGGATGTATGTGTGTGATCTGTGTTATGTATCTAGAAAGAAATAGAAATGTGTCACTCTGTGTTACAAATACACATTAAGAGAGCTGTGGGGCACTTAAAAAGTGGTATGAAAAAATTCAGTGTAACTAAATTCTCAATAATGGATAAGAATGTTTCCATATGCATACATCTATACACATATACACATATGTACATGTACACACATGTACACACATCACATGCATAACACACACATGCATGTATAGTATACACACATACATATCTTATGCTATAGATTGAATTGTATCCACCCAAAATTTGTGTGTTGGAAGTTCTAAACCCCAGTATCTCACAGTGTGACCTTTGGAGATAAAGTCTTTAGTAGGTAATCAAATTAAAGTCATTAGCAAGGCCCTCTAAGTGTCTATCAGTAGCTGACTGGATACAACAACTATCAGACATTTACACAATGGAATACTACTTGACTATAAAAAGGAAAAAAATTACCCTTTGTGACAGCATGGATGGACCTGGAGAACATGATGCTAAGTGAAATAAGCCAGTCAGAGAAAGAAAATACTACATGACTTCACTCATATGTGGAATCTAATGAACAAACTGAATGAACAAGCAAAATAGAGACAGACTCATAGATGGAGAGCAGGATGACAGCTTGGGGTGCTTTTAGGGGGTGGAGGGATTAAACAAAAAGGAAAAAGGACTCATGGATGTGGACAAGAGTGTGGTGATTGGGGGGTGTGGGAGTGGATATAAGGGGACTAAATGGCAATGGAAAAATACAAAAAAAAGAGGAATAAATAAGAAAAAAAAAAAAGTCAGTAGCATAGGCCCTGATCCAATATGACTGGTGTCCTTATCTATTATAAAAGGGGAAATTTGGACACAGAGATACATAGAGGGAAGGTGATGTGAGGAGACATGGAGAGAACTTGGCCATCTCTTACAGCGCCTTGACTTTGACTTCTAGCCTCCAGAACTGAGACAGTAAATTTCTTTTAAGCCTTCCAGTGTGTGGTACTCAGTATAGCAGCACTAACAAACTAATACAATATGTTCCTCTATTATGCTGTAATCAGGACATACTCATTTAGCTGTAATAGATAATTATTCATTTTTGAGTAGTTTAACACTTCTTAGTATCTTGTAAGCACTCTTAAACATCAGTTTTCCAGTTTTGCGAGTTGAGAAATTAAGATTGGCCATGGTGATGCAGCAGTTAGATTTGCAGAGCGCATCCAGGCCTTCTTACCCTACTCTGCATAAGTGTGAAGACCTTTTCTTATAAAGGAGTTTATGAGTTTGGGCAACTTGTAGCAGAGCCCAAGCCCAGCAGAGGAGATCTAATAGATTGGAAAGGTGGAATCAGAAGCAGACAAACCTACTCTCATCTAGCACTAGAATTTAAAAAGATCCTTAAAATTACTCTGTATTGGAATTACATGATCTGGAGATTGGAAACATACCTCCAGATGGCTACCTTTCCTACTGCCCAAAGTGTAATGACTTTTTATTGTGCTCTTCCTGTCAACTGCAGAGGGACACTTGAGTTCAGCGCTTAGAAAAGTGGAAGAAAAAGTGTGGCTTCAGCTGCACCCTCTGCATTCCAGGGCCTGTGTAAAGTTTCCCATAGCCGAGTAGACCCGTGTCTGGGTTACTGCTTCCAGCCCCTGGGAGAACACACCTTGCCTGCCCAAACCTCCGACTGGGAAAGATTGGAGTGTGTAATAGAGAAGAAGAAAGCTATTTAAAAATGTTAGGTATTTTTGTTGTTGCTATGGAGGTTAGGAGAGGTTAATCTTTGGGCAAAGAAGTTGTCAACCTACTTAAATTTTTGTAGACTAAGGTAGTGAAAGCTAATAAACTGGCCTGACCAATGATTTCCCAGTCATTTGTAATTAAGAATACCAAAGAAACTATGGTATATAAAGCTAGCATTCTTTCAGTCATGTTATGGCTGCTTAACTTGTCTAGTATTCTAGTAACTCAAATTTACCAAGGTGTATCATTTAAAAAGTCTTGCACTAGTGTTTAATATAAAACTAAGCTTTTTGGAGTAATGAAAAACCCAAACTTTTTTGAAGAAATTGACTTAGTCATTGGCAAACTTTTATTATCTATTCCAAAATATGAATTTCATATTTAGAAAACAGGTAATCAAGAGGCATTGTGTGATTTATTATACTTATGGATTTGAGTTTTTTTTTTGACATTTACTTTCGGGGATAGAATTATTCTGTGTTACCACTATGAGTACCCTTTCTAAATACATACATTTATTGTACTTCTATTATGACTGTTTCTATCCTAACATTTTAAAAAAGATTTATTTATGTAGAGAGAGAGGAAGGGAGAGAGAAAGAGGGAGAGAAAAATTGATGTGTGGGACAAACACTGATCAGTTGGCCTGCAGCCCAGGCAGGTGCCCTGACCAGGATCGAATGAGTGACCTTTTGGTTCACAGCGGAGCTCAGCCCCCTGAGCCACACCAACCAGGGCTTTATCCTAACCTTTTTAAATCCACAGTGTTCAGTTATAAACTAATCTAGTCAGTCAGTTCAGAGTAATTTTTTTTGTTTTTGTTTTTTTAAATGTTTTATTTATTTATTTTTAGAGACAGGAGAAGGGAGGGAGAATGAGAGGGAGAGAGACATTGATGTGTGAGAGAAGCATCAATGTGTGGTTGCCTCTCACATGCCCCCGCCGGGGACCTGGCCTGCAACCCAGGCATGTGCCCTGACTGGGAATTGACCCAGCAACATTTTGCCTTGTGGGACAACACCCAACACATTGACCCACACCACTCAGGGTTTGTTTTTGTTTTCAACATTCTAAATTGTGAAGTATAACACAGATACAATGATATAGCAGAAATGAAAAATAAATTGTTTATACCACTCAGGTCAAGGAGAAAATATTGTGAGTAGTCCCCAGTAGCACTCTTTTCATGTCCTGCCCTCACTTTTGAAGGTGACAACTCTTTTCATTTATGTGGTCCTATCTGTCTTAGTTTGCCGTATAGTTTTACCACCTATGTGTATATCAATCCCTATATACCTTGTTGGGTTTTGCCTTCTTTTAAACTTCATGTAATTCAACATATAACCTGTTGGGTCTGGCTTCTGTCCCTCAAAATTTGAAATTCATCAGTATGTATATTGCTGTAGTTTATTGGTTTCCATTACTGAATGTTTTATATGCTATTAACATACCTTAGTTTGTCCTTTCCATTATGACAGTCCTTGCCTTTTAATTGGGGTGTTTAGTTCTGCATATATTTAATGTAATTAATTATTGATTAATTGGATTTAGATCTATATTTTTACTATGTGGTTTTTATTTGTCTCATCTGTTTTTATTTTAATTTTCAGTAGACTTTTTTAGGGCAGTTTTGGGTTCACAACAGACTTTTCCCATATATTTTCTGTTTCTGCGCATGCATAACCATTACTGGAATCTCTTGTTGTTGTATATTCATTAAGTTTGGTCAAATATATGAGGTCTGTCCAGAAGGTATTCAGCCATGTAATATGAAAAATAGAGACATTTATTGAAGAAGTTACAAGATACAAGAAACATTGTACATAGGACAAGGATGCCTGAGTCCCCTTCAAAGTAGGCCCCTTGAGACCTCACACAGTTCTCCTATCAGCTGCCCCATAGTAGTTTCCTGAATAGAAATTGATGGTCTGAAATCTCTTCCCTTTCAAAGGTGATTTAGTTTTTGGAAAAGCCAGAAGTTGCAGGGTGCCAAATCTGGGCTGTAGGGGGGCTGAATCACCTTGGTGATTTGATGAGTGACCAAAAACTTCTACACAAGACATGATGCATGAGCAGGTGCGTGTTGTCATGTGATGAAGCTGCCAGTCACCAGTTGTCCAGAGCTGCGGCCTTCTGAATCATCCAAATAGTTTCTGTGGAGGAATGTTCAAGCTTAATGCAAAATTTGATGCAGATTCATTGCTCTGCTCACTCATTATAAATGCAATGTCCACACAGGACATATACTTATTCAGTGGCATCTACTGCCCTTACTGACTAGTATAGTCAAGTCGTCATTGTTCACACATGCACATTCCAGTCCACTCTCCTTGGCTGCCAAGTTACATTGATGTTGAGCAAACCATTCCTCTTGTATTAACAATGGCTGGACATTTTCCAGACAGATCTCATAGAATTTTATGTTCTTTGATTTTTCCTGTCTAGCCTTCTTTTGGGTTAACTTATCTAGTAGCTTTTTAGAATAGCTTTTTTCTTATTTTTTTAATGGTTGCTATAGGATTATGCTATATATTTTCATGTTGTCACAATTTATTTAGAGTTATTATTGTATCACTTCATGTAAAAGGAAAGGCCTTGAAACCATTTACGTCCATTTACCACCATCTAGCATCCTTTGGGATGCAGTCGTCATATGTGTTTTGTCCATACTTTATAAACCCCACAGTACAGTGTTACAGTTTATGTTTTAAACAGCTACATATATTTTAAAGAAATTCAGAAAAATGTATTTATGAATTGTTTGCATATTTACATTTCTTCTAGAACATTTAAACTTTTCTGCAATATTTACTTTCATCCTAATATTACTTGTAGTACAGTTTATACTGAGAGTAGTTTTCTTAGTTTTAGCTGAACATGTCTATTACTGCACATTAGTTTCCTTCCCTCCCTCTTTCTCCTTTTCTCCCTCCCTCCCTCTTTCTGCCTTCATTCCTTCTTTCTCTGTCTGTTTTCCTTCCTTCCTTCCTTCCTTCCTTCCTTCCGTCCATCTTTTTCTCTTTCTCTCCCTTTTTTTCCCTTTGCTTTCTTTCCTACCATCTCTCTCTCTGTTCTGGAATATCCCATTATATGCATACACCACAAATTATCTACTCTTCTAACAGTTATGTATGTTATTTTTATCTTTTGGCTGTTATGAATGAAGCTTCTATGAATGATGTTGTGCATGTCCTTTGGTGAACTAATTTATTTTGGCTGTGTACCTGAGGTTTGAAATGATATATAGTAACAATATGTTTAGTTTTAGAAGATTTTGTCAGAGACCAAAGATGGTGGAGGAGTAAGTGGAAGCTACGTTAACTTCCTCCCAGGACCGATCTGGAGTTACAGCTAAATTGTAGAGAAATCATCTTGAATAACCTTCCTGAAAAGTGTGGGGGTCTGAACCCCAAGCTGGGCTCCCCAGCCTGTAGCACCAGAACTGGTGAAGAAACCCAAATAACATATGGCTGTGAAAAGCAGTGGGACTTCTGTACACCAAGAAGAAGTGGTTGGAGGTGCAGAGAGCCTCTTCAAGGGCCAACACACAAAATTTCATTTGCAGCCACTTACCCTGGGCCCCAGCCGAGTGGATTAGAGTTGCGTGAGGAGAGTCTGGGGCTGGTGGCTCTGGGAAGAGAACTGAAGGATAGCTGCCAGGATTCCTGAGCTGAGTCATTCCCCATGCTGCAGAAGCCATATTTCTCAGGCAGAGCACTGCTCTCTGAATGGCATCCATCAGCCTGAGGGGAAGCAATAGCATCCCCCCTCCCCCCCAACACAGGAATTTCTCTGCCCCACCCTGTGGTGCTTATCTGCTGCTGAGGAGTACAGCTGGAAGACATTTACTGATTAACCCTACAGAAAGCCTGTAGGCTAAGGTGGATCACTGGGAGCTCTGAGACTGGACCGGGAGCCCTGGTGCTGATAAAAGCCAGCCTTGGTGCACAGTCTGATTCCTTCTGCACACAAACAGGCCCAGCAGAGGGAGCTGCATGTTGTGGATCACTGGTAGCTCCAAATAGGCTTGCCTAGGCCAGTCACAGGCAGGGTTTGACTCAGGCGTGCACCAGAATACTGCAAATCTTCCTATTACTTAGAAACATACACAAAGAGGCAGCCAAAATGGGAAAACAATGAAACAGGTCCCAAAGGAAGAACAAGAAAATTATCTAGAAGAAGAATTAAATGAAATGGTGGCAAGCGATTTATCAGATAGAGAGTTTAATGATCAACAGCATGAAAAAAGACATGGAAATCACAAAAAGGACCAGTCAGAAATAAAGAATGCAGTATCTGAAATAAATAATACGTTGGAAGGAATGGTACGGTAGGTTAGATAAAGCAGAGGACTGAATTACTGATTTGGAAGACAAGGTACAAAAGAACACCTAAGCAGAGCAGCAAAAAGAAAAAAAAATTAAAATGAGAGCTTAAGAAACTTTAGAGACAACATGAAACATAACAATATCAGCATCATGGGAATACCAGAAAGAGAAGAAAGTGGGCAAGGGATTGAGAACCTATTTGAAGAAATAATGATCGGAAACTTCCCTAATATGGTGAAGGAAAAAGACACAAAAATCCAGGAAGCTCAGAAAGTCGCAAACAAATTGGACCCAAAGAGGCCTATACCAAGACATATCATAAATTAAAATGGCAAGGCCTACAGACAAGGAGAGAACCCTAAAAGCTGCAAGAGAAAAGCAGGTAGTTACCTACAAGGGAGCACCAACTAGACTGTCATCTGATTTCTCAACAGAAACATTTCAGGCCAGAAGGGAGTGGCATAAAATATTCAAGGTGATGAAAAGCAAGGACCTTCAACTAAGGCTACTTTACCCAGCAAGGCTGTCATTTAAAATCAAAGAAGAAGTTAGGAGCTTCCCAGACAAGAAAAAGCTAAAGGAATTTTTTAATATCAAATCAGTACTGCAACAAATGTTAAAGGGCTAGCTTTAAGAAGAAAAAAAAAAAAAAAAAAAAAAAAAAAAAAAAAAAAAAAAAAAAAAAAAAAAAAAAAAAAAAAAAAAAAAAAAAAAAACAAGAAGGAAATAGTCTAACAGTAAAATAGCATGACATACATATCTATCAGTAGTCACCTAAAATGTAAGTGGCTTAAATGCTCCAACCAAAAGACATAAGGCAGCTGAGTGGATAAGAATACGACCTCATATATATGCTGCCTCCAAGAGACCCACCTCAACTCAAAAGATACACACAAAGGGAAAGGCTTAGTCTATGATACATAAAGGGATTACATAAAGGGATGGAAAAAGATATTTTATACAAGTGGAAAGGAAAAATAACTGGGGTAGCAGTACTTATATTGGACAAAATGGACTTTAAAACCAAGGCTATAGTAAGAGAAAAAGAAGTTCACTACATAATGATAAAGGGAACAATCCAACAAGGATAGAGTAGATCCAAGAGGATATAATCCTAGTAAATGTTTACACACCCAATATAGGAGCACCTAAATGTATGAAGCAAATCTTGATGTACATAAAGGGAGAGGTCAAGAGAACTATAGTCATAGTCAGGGATTTTAACACCCCATTGACTTCAATGGACAGATCTTCCAAACACAAAACCAACAAGGAGACAGTGGCCTTAAATGACACACTAGATCAAATAGATTTAATTGATATCTTTAGAGCATTTACCCCCAAAGCAGCAGAATATATATACTTTTCAAGTGCACATGGATTGTTTTCTAGGAGAGACCACAGGTTAGGACATAAGTCTCAATAAATTTAGAAGATATTGGTAGGTAGTTTTCAGAAGTGGTCATACCACCTTGTACTCTCTCTGCACTTGACAAGTTTTCAGTTGCTCTATAACCTGGTCAATAACAGGCATTGCCAGTCTTTTTCTTTGTAGCCCTTCTAGTGAGAATTTCATTCTGGTTCTAAATGTGTAGCAGTATTTGAATGTGGTTTTAATATGCATGTCCTTGATTACTGATGAGGTTGAGTATCTTTTCACATGTTTGCTGGCTATTTAGATGGTCACTTTTGTGATACATGCATTCAAATAATGTAACTTCACATAACTCCAGTGCCTGGCTCCCTGGCTTCTGAGAGCTGAGAGGTTGTCAAGAGCATGAATTGGGTTCCCAGATGCCTCGCCGTCGAATCAGCACGTGTTCCCATGGGAAAAAGCCCCAGATGCTGCCCTCACCTCCCTGGTCTGTTCCCCACTGTATCCTGGCTTGGCAATTCTTCAGTCTCTTGTAATTCTCCAATGCCTTTAAGGATGTTTTTCTTTTCTTTTCTTTTTTTAAGTATTTTCATCTTGTATAGTTAACCACAATGGAAGGGTTTATATTAGTTGGTCTGTCATTATGGAAGTGAAATTTCTCAGAGGTTTTTTTTTTAGTTTTTTTTTTTAATCAAGTGATTTTATTTTTCTAATCTTAATTTTAAGATATGGGGGAAAACATAATGTTATGAAACATTAATTTTTATAGGGAATAACTTTTAAGGGATTTTATTTGGAACTTCGTTCGTGGGTTTGTTACAAATCATTCCTTGGCTTTGAAGGAATTTCTCATAAAATGAGCTGTACTTACATTTTTGGTTTCCATTTTGCAATATTACTTCTTGATGTTTTTAGAAAGAAGACTACTTTGGTTAGAATTGATCTTTAAAATAGTGTAGATATATAATCATGGCAACAAGTAAAAAAGCATATTCCTTCACAGTAACTTCTTAAATATCAAAATAACAGTCCTTTGAGTTGATTTGATATAGTGTGCCTGTGTAGACAGACATGGGTGGTGTTCCCGGAGAACTTAGAAAACAGGATCGGGTGGCTTGGGGGAGCTGAGGGAAGCACAGGGAATCTGCGTCTCCACCTGGACAGCAGTTGCACCAGCAGGTCTGTCTGACGCCACTGCTCTGGAGCACTGGAGTTTGATTCCTGCTGCAGCATGGATGAACCTTGAGGATACGGTGCCAAGTGAAATAAGCCAGTCACAACAGGACACATATTGTATAATTCCTGTTATATGAGGCATCAGAGTGGTCAAAGGCATGGAGACAGAAAGTAGAATGGGGGTTGCCAGGGATTGGCGGGGAAGGGAAGTCGGGCTAGTGTTTAATGGGTGGAGTTTCAAGCTGGGAGGATGAGGAATGGTGATGGTCGTGCAACAGTGTGAATGTACTTGATGCCCAGTGAGCTGTTTTCTGAAAAATGATTGAAATGGTAAATTGTATGTTATGTGTATTTAACCACAATTAAAAGATATAAATTTAAAAAATGTAATGTCATGCATTGAAACACATTTTATTAACTGTTGCTCCTCAAATATCTAAATTAAGCCATAAGTTGAGTGTATTATATGCTGTTGCTATTTAAAGCAATCATACAGTGAATTATTTTTCTAAAGTGAAGCCTGCTTTTGGAATGGAAACACACACCTAATTTTTGTTTTTATAGATTTAGAGTTTTATATGTTTGGTTTCTTTTAGTGGAGCCTATTATCTAGATATGACATACAGCTCTTTTATGTAATGCAGCCTTCTCAATCTAATAAAATTAGTCCTTTTCTATTTGAAATTATTATAGAAGGCTCTCTCTAGGTTGTAAATTATCCATTGGATATTGTATATGCACCTTCTTTTTTTTAAGATTTTAAATTTATTTTTAGAGAGGGGGAAGGGAGGGGGAAAGAGAGGGAGAGAAACATTAATGTATGGTTGCCTCTCATGTGGCCCCCACTAGGGACTTGGCCCACAACCCAGGCATGTGCCCTGACTGGGAATCAAACTAGAGACCCTTTGGTTCACAGCCCATGCTCAATCCACTGAGCTACACCAGCCAGGGCTGTGTATGCACATTCTTGAAAATGGTGTGGCCACAGTGAAAATTGTACAGGATATGTAGTGCTAACCTGCAAATATGCCACCTTAGTACTTTTGCTGGAGAAACTTTCTAGAGCCTAAGCAGATGAATAAATGATTGAATAAAATTGGCTAATCCAGTACCAAATTATTTAGTGAGTTAAAGGCTCAGAAACGATTTACTTTGAAAATATAACTGAATTATTCAAAATGTCATTAGGTACTGCAGGCTTTTTATAAATGACACTTGTTTTACTGTAAAGGTAACGTATGGCTATTGCGCTGCTTATGTGAGCTTTGCCTTTTGGATTACCGTATTTGCCATGTATAATGCACATCCATGTTTTTGGCCCAAACTTCCAGGAAACAAGTCTTTCATTTTAATTTTTTAATTCAATTATTTCTTTATATTTAGATACTGTTTTTGGTGGTATAAAGGAATTTTAGCATTTATTTTTGAACATATTACAATACAAGAAATTTTATGTAAAAAATAATTACGGAACACAAGAATAGGTACAAGGTATTTCAGGTACTACCCACATATAATGCTCATCCTTACTTTTCCTTCAAAAATTTGGGCAAAAAAGTGCACATTATGCACAGCAAAATACAGTATTTTAGTCATCTTTTACATTAAGAAGTATAGGTGTGTTATTGTAGTTTTTTTTTAATTAAACACTTCCATTTACACTTTCATAAATCTGCTCTTGCAGGTTGATTTAAAAGTTATCCTTTTAAATATGGATATATTTTAAGAACAATTTTATTCTTAAAGTTTAAAATAGAAAATTTCAGCTTTGATTTGTCCTTAGAATATGTGTCACCATGGCTTTAGTTGTTTTGGTATTTTGTGACTCCTTTATTAGATCTGAAAGGATAAGTTTCAGTATTAACCTGCACAGTTTTTCTGCATCTGAGATTTGCTCATGATCCTCTCCCTTAGATTTGAATAGTTGTAACCAGCCTGAACTAGCTTGACTTCAAATCTGTTTTTTAAAAAATTTATTAAGTTATATAATGGAAATAGAAAATGTCAAGATAAATGGGTGCTCCATTCAGGTAATGATTTGGCTCATATTCTTTAGATAATTGTTGGGCAAACATTGCCTGGAGAGGTGAGGCACTGCAGGGGGCGGGGGTGCAGGTGCGGGGAGGGAGAAGTCAGCCCTCAGGTGGCAGCTCTGGGCCTTTTTTCTCTGTTCCAGAAATTTTGCTGCTGCTCCCCAAATTCACATATGTCCCCTCTCAAAACAAACCCGCTCACCTATTTAACTAGTCCTGATCTCCCTACAAGACTCTTTAAAATGTCCTTTGTGGAATTCACTGTCTCTCCAAAGACGGTTATCAAGTTATTCTCTCTAAAACATACAGCATCCTCTCTGAGTAGGGTTGTGGTACACACCATTTTCTGTTTTATTGCATTTGCTGATGTATTAGCACACTAGAGGTTTTAGAGCCTTTGAAGGGGTAGCTAGCTCTCTAGGCAGCAGCCAGTTTGGCTGCTCCTCATTTCAGCTCCAAGAGAAGAAGTGTACACAAGTGCCCACTGGAGTCCCATGATTAGTTCTAGATTTCTAAGGGTATATGAGAGTTAGCAGAGTGTGTGTATTTGTATCTTGTTTTATCTATTATATACACATCTTATTTTTTAAAAGATTTTATTTAGTTTTAGAGAGAGGGGAAGGGAGAGAGAAAGAGAGGGAGAGAAACATCAATGCGTGGTTGCTTCTCACATGCCACCAACTGGGGACCTGGCCTACAACCCAGGCATGTGCCCTGACTGGGAATCGAACTGGCGACCCTTAGCTTTGCAGTCCAGCACTCAATCCACTGAGCCACACCAGCTAGGGCTATATACACATCTTAATCCTTGATTTCTTTTTCCTGACCCAGAATTAAGTAATAAATACTGTTTCAGCATTTTTAGTAGGGTTGCCCATTGTTACCCATAAATTCAGAATACTTCTGGATTATGAAACAAAAATAATATTATTTGTATTTGCTGACAGATACTTTCTCCATTTATTGTTTTTCAAATTCTAGTAGTAAAAGGGGGGAAGGTTGTAGAGACATAAGGAAGTAACGAGTGGGCTGAGATAGTAAAAGTGGGGAGTGGTGGGTACTAACGAAAAGCGGAGAGGCTGTGCCTGGCCTTCAGGGGCTGCCTCGGCTCTGCTACATCAGGTTGTTGCTATGGGCATGCAGGCCAGGTGTGGCCAGACCTTCCTGTTGTTTAAATGGAAAGGTAGAATTTGCATTTTAACATGTACTATCTCAATTTTTATTACTGGCAAAAAGTTCATATTGAGAAAATATATGGACCAAATAAAATGCCACCTGATTTCAGCCCCCATTGTGTAGTAAATAAAGTCAGTGCGTTGCTGCTTCAGGTAGCAGGTGATAGAACATCACCTCCACTGAGGCGTTTTGGAGACTAGTCCTGCAGGAGTCAGCTCTGTGGGGGGTGGGGGTGGGGTGGGGGAGGTGTCCCAGTATTGGAAATGGCTGATGCAGTTGCAGGAAAATCCCAGGTCCAAACGACACCCCCAGTTGACCCCAGTTTTACCTAAAATGAACTGTTCTCTTATTGAAATTAATTTTTATTATCCTGTGATCAGAAATTTCAAATGCTTAAGAAAAAAATCAGTATTAAAAAGTGTCAGTTTTGCAATCCAGAGAATGTTTGTACTTTTTAAAAAATGATAGACTTAAAATTGATAACGTATTGGCATCCAGCCTAGTAAATGGATCAGCTTTTATTTTATTTTTAATATTTAAGGAATGATTCAGAAGTTTAGATGTGCTGATGTGATACCTAAAGAAATAATGGAGGATTCTTATTTTTTTCACTGGTAGGGATTTGTAATTCATTCTAGTAGTGTAGAATTTTTAAAAAATAAACCTTATTCTAGAGCAGTTTTAGATTTACAGAATAGTTGCAAATACAGTACAGAGTTTTCCCATACATCTCACACCCAGTTTCCTCCTATTATTAACATTTTACACTAGTATGGTACATTTGCACAAGTAATGAACCAGTAAAGATGCATTATTTTGACCCACAGTCCATATCTTACTCAGATTTTCTTTGTTTTTACCGGGATACCCCACTGCATTAATTGTCATGTATCCTTAGACTCCTGTTGGCTGACAGTTACTCAGAATTTTCTTTTTTTGGATGATTTTGACAGTTTTGAGGAGTACTGGTCACGTGTTTATAGAGTGTTCCTCAGTTGGGATTTCTCTGATGTGTTTCTCACGATTCAGCTGGGGTTATGTGTTTTGGGGAGGAAGACCAGAGAGGTGGAGTGCCCGTTCGTTGGATGTCATATACAACACCGATATGACCTCTTACTGTTGAGGTTAATCCTGATCACCCGGCTGACATAGTGTTTGTCAGATTTCTCTACTGTAATATTATTCTTTTTCAATTTTCCCTTTTTCGTACTGGAGCCTTTGGAAGGAAATAATTGTCTGCAGTCCATACCTGAGTTGGGAGTTTATGCGGTACCTCCTGAGAGGAGAGTACCTACATACTATTTCAGAATTCTTCTGCATGGAACTCTTCTTCCCCTTTTATTTATTTCTTTTTTAAAAACATATATTTAAAAATATTTTATTTATTTAATTTAGAGAGAGGGGAAGGAAGGGAGAAAGAGAGGGAGAGGAACATCAATGTGTGGTTGCCCCTTGCGCACCCCCTGCCAGGGACCTGGCCCACAACCCGGGCATGTGCACTGACTGGGAATCGAACCGACCACCCTTTGCTTCCAAGGTCAGCACTCAATCCACTGAGCCACCCCAGCCAGGGCTTCCCTTTTATTTCTTTATTTAATCATACTTCTTTATTTAACTGCTCCAGCTTTGGCTATTGGGAGCTTTCAGTTGGCTCCTTTGACTTTTTAACATACCCCCATCATTGTGCCTTTTTAAAAAGCACTTTCTTACTTTCTGGCACTACAAGGTGGTCATGTTCATCTTTTATATTTCATGCCCAGCCCTAGACTCAGCCATATTCTCCAAGGAGCTTTGGTTTCTCTTGTTGGGTAGAGTAGCATCAGAAACCCAGGTCTGGTGTGCTCATTGCCACTGAGATGTGGGGCTTCTACGCTTTTTCAGCTGACACAGCAGAGCTATATTGTGCATGGTAACCCATGTACATACACATAATGATAAATATTTCCATTCGTATCCACATATGCCTGTATTAAGCTACATACAAGTTTGCACCGATCACCCCAACTCTAATCTATTACCACATGGACCATTGGAGCTTTCTCCCCTTGCTGGTCTATAAACTCCCACTCCAACACTGAGAAACCTGCCTCCCACCATCCACCATTGATTTCCTTACTTGTTCAGTTCTAGTACACAGTGTTTAGTGGTTTTGAGTTGCTTACTTACACAGCCTGTGAGAAGTGATTTTTATCAGCACAGTTAATGAGCTTTGCCTTCAGCCTTACTTTACGTGCTGCACTCATTTCTAAGGATAATTCTGTTGGCTCCTTCCCTCGTCGCACATCAGTGAGTTTATTTCAAACATTGCTTAGATTCCCTTGTCTCAGTCTGCATTCCATCCAGGGATTCTCCAACCTCCTAAGTACTTCAAAATTAGCATACATTAAGGTTTGCTCTGTTTGCTGAAGTTTCAGTGGGCTTTGACAAATGCGCGATGTCATGTATCCACACCACTGTAACATAGAGAATAGGTTGAGCATCCAAAAAATTCAGTGTGCCACCTAGTCACCTGTCACCTCTTCCCAGTGCCTTGGCAGTGACTGAACTGTTTACTGCCTTTATGATTTTGTCTCCCCCCCAGAAGGTTGCATAAGTGTTCACATGTAATATGTGCCTTTTTAGACTGGCTTCTTTTTCTTAACTGTATGCATTTATGATTCGTATGTGTTTTTGCATGGCTTGATGTGGTTTACCCTTTTTTTTCCCTGAGTAGTATTCCATTGGTTGGAAGACTACAGTTTGTTTATACATTCACCTGTTGAGATTATTTCCACTTTTTGACCATCATGAATAAAGATTCTATATACATTCCTGTGCAGGTGTGTTTGTATGTACATAAATTTTCTTTTTTGAAGATTTTTAAAAATAAATTTTTATTTTTCAATTACAGTTGACATGCAGTATTATATTAGTTTCAGGTGTACAACATAGTGATTAGACATTTAATTTATGAAGTGATCAACCCAATCAGTCCAGTACCTGTGTGATGCCATGCATACTTATTAAAATGTTACTGATTGTATTTCCTGTGCTGTTCTTTACATTCCTGAGACTGATTTTATAATTGACAATTTGCACATCTTAACCCCTTCTCCTTTTTTACCCCTCTCCCATATTCCCCTCTTATTTTGCAACCATCAAAATGCTGTCTGTATCTATGAGTTTGTTTCTGTTTTGTTAGTTTATTTTGTTTTTTGAGTTCCACATATAAGTGAAATCATGTGGCATTTGTCTTTCTCTAACTTGAGGTTATCGTCTCTGTACTAATCCCCAGAATCTGTGACTATGTTACCATGGCCAGGAGGGTTATGGTTGCAGGTAGAATTGTTTGCTAATCAGCTGACTGTTAAATAGGGGGATTACACTGGATTATCCTGGTCAGCCTGGTGTGATCACAAAGGGGATAGTGAAAGGGGGAGGCTGAGAACTAGAGTCAATGTGAGAAACACTCCGACTGTATCTGGCTTTAAAGATGGAAAGGGCCCCAAGCCAAGGAATGCAGGTGGCCTCTAGAAGCTGGAAAAGGCAAAGAAACAGATTATCCACTAGAGCATCCAGAAAAAAATGCAGTCCTGCCAACACCTTAATTTTAGACCAGTCAAAACTACTTTGGACTTCTGTGGTTGACAACTGTAAGATAGCGGATTTGTGTGGTATAAACCATTTCGGTTGTGGCAATTGGTTACAGCAGCAATAGGAAACTAGTGCAACCTCTGATGTCTTGTTCAAAGAGCACTGTGTAAATTAATGTCTGAAAACACTTGTAAAATATATCAGGACAGTTTTATGGGGGAGTGGGACACCTATATTTAGTTTTCTTTGATGAACATCAAGAATTTTTAATGCTCGTTGTGTATGCTGAAAATCTTTTATTTTTTTTTTGTGATTTGGATAACTCCCTGTTGATTTATTTATTTTTTTAATTTTATTTTAATTGTTGTTCTTGTACAGTTTTCTGTCTTCTACTCCCATCCCAGCCCACCGCCCCAGCCCTCCCCAGCTCCCTCCCATTTCCATGCCCCGTAGCTTTTGTCCATGTGTCTTTCATACTTGCTGCTCTAAACCCTTCCCCTTTAATCTTGTCTCATTTTCAAGGTGTAGCTTTTCAGAAGCTTGGCCAGTAAAGTACAGAAATTATAAGACATTTGAATTTGTCAGTCTACTGGCTCTGGATGAGAGGGAGTTCACTGCTTGTGTGATAATAGTTTTAGCTTCTTTGGTTACCTGTAATATTTGAATTAAAAACTTTGAATAATTTATATTTGAATTTGAATTTGGAATGTGTTGGATAGTTTAGAATAACAGTTTTATTTTTTTTTAAATTTAATTTTTATTATATGTATTTAAAATAGTTAATATTAAAATGAATTATTTTTTGACATTTTTAATGGACAGATTTCTCACTGGTGACAAGTGAAAGGCAGGAATGATTGCATTCAGAGCCGCTGACCCCTGAGTGGAGTCAGAAGGAGCTAGGCAGCCTTGAGGAGGTCACACCAACTCCGTGGTTAAGGAAAGCAGGTTCAGAGCCCGTAGTTTAAGGGATTAGCCTCCAGTTAGTTTTCCTGGCTATTGTAGAGCCCTAAGCAGCATTTAAGTCTCTGGGCTCTAACTCTAGCCTTCCTGTCTTGCTGCATACAGTGGTAAGGTAAAAATTGGAAAATTTTAAGTCCTGCAAGTTGAACTTCATTGCTTCAATCAGTTCTGTAGTAAAGTACTTTTTATAAACAGCCTGCAGTATATAGGTTCTATTTTTCATATATTTTTATAATGCAAGTGCCATTATAAACATCTCAGACAAATAGGCATTCTTATCTTATTGTTCAGTTTCTGAATTTTCTGCTCTTTTGTTTTTTTCCTAGGATGTAACTGTAAATAGCAATAGTTTTGAAAGTTTAAAGGGCAAGAATCAGGCAACATGCTGATTTGTTTCTTAGGACAACAAAAATACACAATAAAATATACAATATACAAAACAAAAATTCCTTTGTGTTTTGGATCCATAAAATATGAACATTTGATATAGCGACAGTGAAGGACCTGATTTTAAAACTTAATGTTGGATTAAGTATCTGATTTTTAAAGTTGTTCCATGAATTACATGTGAATTCTTTGCTTTCCCAGCTTTGTTAGATTTATATTTAATTTGGGTATAAACTTTGCTTCATATACTTTTTTAAAAATATATTTTATTGATTATGCTATAACAGTTGTCCCATTTCTCCTCCATCATTCCCCTCCACCCTGCATATCCCCTCCCACCCACATTCCCTCCCTTTAGTTCATGTCCATGTGTCATAAGTTCTTTAGCTTCTACTATTCCCACACTATTCTTGCCCTCCCCCTATTTTCTACCCACCATGTATGCTACTTACTCTCTGTACCTTTTCCCCCTCTCTCCTCCTCCCACTCTCCTGTTGCTAACCCTCCATATGATCTCCATTTCTGTGTTTCTGTTCCTGTTCTACTTGTTTCCTTAGTTTGCTTTTGTTTTAGCTGTGGTTGTTAATATCTGTGAGTTTGCTGTCTTTTTACTGTCACATTTTTTATCTTCTTTTTCTAAGTCCCTTTAACATTTCATATAATAAAAAGGGGTTGGTGTTGATGAACTCCTTTAACTTGACTTTATCTGGGAAGCACTTTATCTTCCCTTCCATTCTAAATGACAGCGTGGCTGGATAGAGCAAACTTGGATGTAGGTCCTTGCCTCTCATGACTTGGAATACTTCTTTCCAGCCCTTTCTTGCCTGGAAGGTCTCTTTTGAGAAATCAGCTGACAGTCTGATGGGAACTCCTTTGTAGGTGACTCTGCCTTTATCCCTTGCTGCTTCTAGAATTCTCTCCTTCATTTTAATCTTGGGTAATGTAATGATGATGTGCCTTGGTGTGTTCCTCCTTGGGTCCAACTTCTTTGGCACTCTCTGAGCTTCCTGGACTTCCTGGAAGTCTATTTCCTTTGCCAGATTGGGGAAGTTCTCCTTTATTATTTGTTCCAATAAGTTTTCCACTTGTTGCTCTTCCTCTTCCCCTTCTGGTACCCCTATAATTTGGATGTTGGGATGTCTAAAGATGTCCTGGAGGTTCCTAAGCCTCTCCTCATTTTTTTGAATTCTTGTTTCTTCATTCTTTTTTGGTTGGATGTTTCTTTCTTCCTTCTGGTCCACTCCATTGATTTGAGTCCCAGTTTTCCTCCCATCACTATTGGTTCCCTGTGCATTTTCCTTCATTTCACTTATTGTAGCCTTCATTTTTTCATCTAATTTGTGACCAAAATCCACCAATTCTGTGAGCATCCTGATCACCAGGGTTTTGAATTGTGCATCTGATAGGTTGGCTATCTCTTCGTTGCTTAGATGTATTTGTTCTGGGGCTTTGATCTGTTCTTCCATTTGAGCCTTTTTGTTTGTTTGTTTGTTTGTTTTTTGGTCTGGTCATGGCTGTTATGTAGTGAGGGGCTGAGCCTTAGGTGTTCCCCAGGGCAGAGCAACCCAGTTGCTGGGTTATGATGCTGGATGTGGGGGTAGGGTCCAAGAGGGAACAATGGCACCTGCTCCACTCTCTCTCGGTTCCCAGTCCCTTCTGTGGCTTTCCCCAAGCAATTGGGCCCTTCTGGTGCTGATTTCCGTGTGGGTGGGCTTGTGTATATTCTAGGACCCTGTAGGTCTCTCCAATGAACTCTCCTGTGAGGCTGGGAGTCTCTCCTAGCACTTCAACCCCCACAAGAGTTTTTAATCAGTGTTTTTCGGTTTTATTTCCCAGCACTGGGGGGCTGGGTTGCGAGGCCTATCTTGCTCCCCGTTTTTGCCTGGATTATCTGCTCACGAATGTGGGATTGCCTGGTAAACTGGCCACCTTCCGCGGCCTCACTGGGTCTTCCTGTTGCCACCCGGTGCCAGGGTCCGCTAGCCGCCTCCAGTGCACCTGGGGTCTGCCAGCCACTGCCTGGGCGCCTGGGTTACCAACCTCCACTTTTTCCTGCTGTGACTCTGCCCCTCTTAGCAGTCTGGATGAATGGTTGTTGGGCTTCTGTACAGTTCAATTTTCTATCAGTTCTGCATGTTTTCTTGTTTCTAAATCTTTGTTGTCCTTAATTTTGGTTGTGTGAGGAGTCATAGTGTGTCCACCTATGCCTTCATCTTGGCCGGAAGTCACCATATACTTCTTTATAATACATATTAATATTAAATTATCTCCTCATAAGCTCAATTCTGTTGTTTTCTGTCTTTGTGTCTGATCCCAAACATAAACCTAAATGTGTAAATTCTGAACTCATTATTTTCAATTTGCGTGGTTTTCCAGATTTTGTGATAGATACTTCAAAACCCTTCAAAAATAAAAGAACTATGGACACGTAACTCACACATAGTGGGGAGAGTACAATCATTATTTTAGTTAAAATTGCTTAGATCTAGGATAATTATTTAGGGGAAAAATGCATTTTTGAATTTTTTTCCCCATATTTTTGACTGAATTACCTTTAGCTGGTGCAGACTTCTGAAACTTAGTGTAATGTACTTTCTTGATTTCTGTTGTAGCTACTTCATGGATATTAGAATTCTGTCTTACAGAAGAAAGTGGAGACTCTTGGGCTTTTTTCCCCCAGGTACTTGGCCCTAGGTCATGAGTAGTATACTGAAAGTTGCAACTTGTGGTCCTAGATTTTTCACTTATTTGATTGAATTAATTAGTCCATAACAGCATCGCTGTGTGTAGTGTCAGGGAGCACATTAACCACTCAGTTGCTTAAAAAATAGAATAATCAATAATCTGGCCGGAGTCCTAAAGTTATCAATGTACATAGATAAAATTTCTCTTCTGATCTAGATAAAAAAAGGGGAAGCTAAGGTCTAGTTAATGAGAGTCTCTGTATGTGGAGTTGGTTAATTTTAAGTGAGGTGATGGGCATTTCTTATCTCTTCTCAGGATAATGATTAGCAGCCCTTAGTAAGAGAAGTTGCAGTGAGTGCTGGAAAACCTCGGGCCAGTCAGATCTCTCATGTGAAACTAAATGTTGGTCTGGCATCTCTGGAACTCAAAGGATGACCCAATGGGCTTAGCCTCTGTTAAAGAATTTTAATCATTAAATGGAAATGGATGAAGTTGGTGAAAGAAATAGTGGCTTCAAAGCCATGGTTTTGGTTTTTAAATAGCCCCTGACTTTGATTGGAGGAGAGTTAAGGGAACTATTTCACCACAGGTGTTATCAGTAAAGAAAATCAGTTCCGTAAATGGTCCTCATTTCCCTAAATGTGGTGTTCTACACAAAGGATCAGAGCTTCCATTTCCAATTATGTAGCTTTGGGATGGAGACCCAATACTGAATTGTATGTGTTTAAAAATGTATTTCATTTATTTGCTTAATTATAATGATTTAGATAATTTATAAATTATAGAATGAGAAAGCCTGTTTGTAAGATTGTGGAACTTGTATTTATGTGTTTGGGGATGGTTAACATTTTGACAAATTATTAACTTGGGATGAAAGTTATACCTCCCAGGTTGCATTCAAAATTTGTCTTTTATTGCTGCATGGGAAGCACTGATTCTGTCTAATTTTTATTGGCATGGTTGTATACATGCAAATAGAAAAAAGATTAATTTTACTCATCTGTAGCTTTTTGATTTTGAAATTGCATTACTAGTTCTAAAATAAATACTGTAGTTGGTCAGTTTGGTCATGCATTGAAGCATTTCATGTAAGGGAAAAAATATCTGTGTTAGCTATTGAAATTCTTGATGGTCCATAAATTCACTTAGCATAAAAGTTTGCAGCTTGGTTGAGAGTATGGAGGGGAAAAGGAACTTTATCAGGAAATATTACTTACAGAAGTAGAATTAAGTTAGCACCCCTTTACTGCCAAACTTGACCTTAAAATTAAGAATAATTTGATTGAGAAACACTTGATGCAGGCAGGCAGGAACTTGGCTTTTTCCAGTGAGAGCTTGTGGGCTCTTCTTTAAAAAAAAAAAAAGCAGCATTTACAATGTTATAATTATGCAAATATTGTTTTTTTCAGAATTCAAGTAGTATGCTCAGAGTGGTTAAGAAGAAAATAGTCTTAAATGACTAAATCTGCAGGTTAAAGGAGAATATCTCAGGCATTGATCTCCAAATGAGTGTCACTTAATTGTTTTCATGTTTGTATCTGCTCAGTTGTTCTCAGTTTCCATTTTTTTAAATCACGTATTTTCCTGCAGTATCTTTTTTAGTTTGTTTTATGGAGTGTGTAGAGGAAGAATGGTAGTGCCCCCAAAAGATGTCCTCATTCCTGGGCCCGGTGAACATGACCTTACAGACAGATGTTAAGGATCTTGAGATGATGGGATTATCCTGGATAATTATTTTTCTTCTGTTTGAAGAATTTCCTTTAATATTTCTTTTTTTTTAAATTTTTTTTATTTATCTTTAGAGGGGAAGGGTAGGACAGAGAGAGAGGGAGAGAAATATCAATGTATGGTTGCCTCTCGTGCCTCCCCTTCTGGGAACTGGCTTGCAACCCAGGCATGTGCCCTGACTGGGAATCGAACTGCGATCCTTTGGTTCGCAGGTCCACACTCAATCCACTGAGCTACACCAGCCAGGGCTCCTTTAATATTTCTTACCCTTTAACCTTTTTATTTAGTTTTAATTTTTGAAAGATTTTTTATTGGGTAAATAATCCTGGATTGACATTTTTTTTCTTTCATACTCTAAAGATATTTCATTGTCTTCTTGCTTACTTTGTTTTTAATGAGAAATTGTCCATCATCGTTATGTTTATTGCTCTGTAAATAATGTGTATTTTTCTTGAATTATTTTAAAGATGTTGTCTTGAACGCTGGTTTTAAGCAATTTGATGATGATATATGTCAGTATTGTTTTATTTATGATTCTTAAGCTTCTTGACTTTATGGGTTTATCTGATTTAGAAAATTATCAGTCATTATTTCTTCAAATATTTTTTCTCTTCCCACCCTTTTGGTGACTTCATTTGCATGCACATTAGATTGCTTGAAGTTGTTCCAGAGTTTCCTGATGCTTCTTCATTTTTTCCAGTATTGTTTATCATTGTGTTTATTTTAGATAGTTTGTATTACTATGATTTCAAATCTGCTCATCTTTTTTCCCCTGGAACATCTAATGTATTATTAAGTCTCTCCAATGTGTTTTTCACCCCAGACTTTGTAGTTTGTTTGTTTGTTTATTTATTTTATCCACATCCGAGGACATTGCTTTCTGGGAGAGAAGAAGGGAGAGAGAAACATCTATGCAAGAGGGAAGCATCAGTTGGTTGCCTCTCGTATGTGCCCTGTCTGGGGATCTTATGCACCCGGATGGGGGATTGAACCTGCAATCCGGGTATGTGCCCTGACCGGGAGTTGAACCTTCAGCCTTTGGATTACGGGATGACACTCCAGCCATATGAGCCACACCAGCCAGGGCACATTGGAATTTTTATCTTTAGAAGTTCAGGTAGGATCTTGTGAGGATCTAAAGATTTTCCAATTTTCCTTGAGCTTTTTGAATACATAGTGACCATTATGTGTCCTTGTGTTTCAATTCTAACATGTGACAGATCTGGTTTGGTTTTACTTAATTGATTTGTCTCCTGATTATGGATTGTGTTTTCCTGCTTCTTTACATGATTAAATGCCAGACATTGTGCATTTTATCTTGTTGGGTGCTAGATATTTTTGTGTTTTCCAGCTGTGTTATGGGATATAGTTAAGTTTCTTGGGAAGTGGTTAAGCCTTTCATGTCTTACTTTTAAGCTTTCTTAGGTATGACCAGAGCATCATTTAATCTCAGGCTAATCTGCTGAGGTAAAACCCTTTTAAATCTTTACCTGATGTGCTGTTAATTATGAGGTTTCCACTGATTAGTGGGAACAGGAAGAGCCATTCCCTGCCTATATCACCTTTGGGGGTTATATCCACAAATTCCTTCAGGTGCTTCTTGGGTAGTTTTTTCACACACAGGGGTTGGCCTGCTGAAGACTTGGGGAACCCCAGCGCATTTCTGCAGTTCTTTGTCTTGGCAGCTTTCTGCTCCGTGGGACTATGCCCTGTGGACTCCAGTCATCTCCTGGCATCCTGGAACTCCTAGCTTCATCTCCTCAACCTAGGGAGATCACTGAGCCCTGCCCGACTCCATGCTATCCGTGCCACAGTCTGGACACTCCCCAGGCAGGAAGCTTAGTGTAGTTACTTTGCTTGTTTCCTGTCTCTCATGAGTCACTGCCCTTTGTTGTTCAGTGTCCAGTATTTTGAAACTGTCACTTAAAATATTTTGTCCAGCCCCAGCTGGTGCTGTTTAGTTGGCTGGGCATCGTCCTGCAAAGCGAAAGGTCACCAGTTTGACTCTCTGTCAGGGCACATGCTTGGGTTGCAGGTTCAGTCCTGGTTTGGGCGCATATAGGAGGCAACTGATCGGTGTTTCTCTTCCACATTGATGTTTCTCTCCCGCCCTTCTCTCCGCCTTTCCCTTTCTCTAAATATAAATAAATAAATAAAGTCTTAAAAATATTTTTTCCATTTTGTCAGTTGTTTAAAATGTATGGATCTGTTCCCTGTTTCTTCATCTTGGCTGGGAGAGGATGTCTCCTGCCTGTGAGATCTTATCATGTCTGAGCAACACCCTTTGCCTTTTTTTGTTGTTGTTAACGCCATGGTGCATCGTGTTTAGTGAAAGCAGCCTGGCGTTTACTTGGGTCCTGAAAAATGATGTCTTTCTGTATTTAAGATGATTTATTGTGAGTTATCTGAAGATCTATAAAATATAGAAAAATCTTCAGAACTCAGTCATAATGCTGAAATACATTAAATTTTGAGTTCTAAATGACTGATAAAACCAAAAAGTGGTAGGCTGTCTATTTACTTTTTAAAATATTAGTCTTGAAATGCAGCCATTACGTGGGTTGTATCTGTTTTCTGCAATACATGAAATTTTAAATTCAGAAACAATAGAGCATTTTTAAGTTTCCTTTGGTGTCTCTTAGCAACAGCAAACAAATAATTTTCTTTGGATTTCATTTTTATAAGTGATAAAACTTTTAATGATATGACAAGGTTATTGAAATTTCTTAAAAACTTGCCATTTTTTCTAATGTTTGCTTTAAAAAATAGGTTGTATATATGAATCCCCAAAACATGCATTGAATTACTTATAAAATCTTGTGCCACATTTATTACATACGACGTTTTTCTTTTGGCTTTTGTAGAAAAAATAAAAGCTCTGTGCTATTTTGTGATAACTGTGTGAGCAATGTGTGAGGTGAGTGAAAGTTGACGACATGTTGCTGATTTCAGTGAAAAATCCCTTTGTTTTAGCTTTTATATTTTCCTTATATCTAGGCACAGCCCAGTAATTTTGGGTCATTTTCAATCTTCCTTTTTCCTTTCTATTTGTAGGCTGTTTTAAAAATTAAACAGTTGTGAAACAAAGTTTTTCATAAAATGCTTTGCTCTCGGTTATTGTTTATTTGCCATGGCTCGAAATCAAGCCCATAAATGAGAAAATGGTTCGGTCCCTGGGTGAGGCCAGAAATGCCGATGGCAGCGTCTGAACAGCGGGGCTCTCCTGGCTGTGCGGGCGGCAGGCACTTTATATCAGTCACCTTAAAAGCAAGGTGGACATGCCTCTGTCTGCACGTTGCAGATGAGGGACCTGATCCTCAGTGAGGTCACAGTAAGCTGCCTCTGGAGTCACTCCACTGGTAAAGGGCTGACTCTTTGGACTCTGACACCCAGAACATTATGCTGTTTTCTACCTTTTTTCCTTGCACATGGGTAGAGGCAATTATTGGCCGTGCCAGTGCCCCTTGTGCATTGCCACAGGGGCCACTGTATCCTCATTGAGGGCAGCACTGGCACAGCTGTGGACTGAACTAGGCTGTGGGAAGCCCCACTGCTTTACAAAAAGGGGCTACACTAACCATTGTATATAATTTTAGTAAATGTGGACGTGCAGGATTCTGGCTATTGATTTAGGAACAAATCTGTCAAATAATGTGTTTTTAGGAATAATTAAAGAATATCTATAAAATGACATGCTTTTAGGTATAATTTTGTCCTTTCCATTTTAAACAGCATTTGGTATAAGAAATAGGAAAGAAGGAATAAGTCAAGAATCGGGTGCCTCTTTTTTGATTCTTATTCAATTTACCTCTCCTTTTTGCTTCAACTTGCCTACTGTTAGAAAAACTTTTGTCGTAAACCAGATTTTCTAACACTTTTCAGAGTCACTAACTAATCCATCTTCTGGCTGCATTGTGAATATTCTATGTCCTCATGTTAGAAGGCAGTATACTCACCTATTGATAGAAAGGTCTGTTTTACATTTAGGATTTTATTGGCCCTTTTGCTTAGTATATGGCATTTCAGAAGGTAGGTGCATGTGAAGGACCTATATCAATCAATTATTAGATATTTATTTTGTGTCCCTTGAGTCCCTGTGTGTAGGAATACTGTGTGAACAAGATAGATGTGGGCTCTTAGCTCCGAAGGCTTGTGGTCAAGGAGGACAGGAGTGTGGAACTTGGAAGAGACGCTGAGCAGAGCCTCTTTCCATCCTGTCCTCAGGGGAGCTGGTCAGTTATATGGACCCAAATGCCCTGCCTCTGTGCAGCCTGTCCCTTGGGGGTTTGGGAAAGAGGGCAAGTGTCTGCGTAAGGAAGCAGACCACCCCTCATCCTCATGGCAGCTGGACGCTACTGACCCCCTGCTCTCACTGCCTGCCCCAGCAGGACAGTATGGGATGGTAATGGAGAGACAGATTTCTTTAACTGGGAATGCTTTGTCATTACTAAGTAGATCTCTCTTTGCTTCAGGCTGTAAAATTAGTGACCATTCTGAGGGATCCTGAGGAGTCTGTGCTAGCTGCTTTGACTAACTTCTGAAAGAAGCTGGGAGATGGCATTTTTAAAACGAGGGGTTGCGGTGTAGGCTGGTCCAGGTTAAGTATCTGTGGCAAACCTTGATTTCTTTCTCTATTCTCCTTTTCCTCCCTTTTTTCCCCTCTCTCTGTCCCTCCTTTTCTTCCCATAAAGCAAGAGGGATAGGAAATGCATGAGAAAATGTGTTATCTGTTCTGCAGTCCCCATCTGTGAATGGAGAAGTATGTACATATGAATGAAATTTCAGTGAGTTTAAAAGATGGGGGTTGATTTTATTGTCTTTTGCGTAGTGAATATATTAATGCTAAGCTTACTTGTATTCCCTTTCTTCGATCTGTATTTATCAATTGACTGTGATTTACACACATGCAGCTATTAAATGCTTATTAAAATCTCTGTTAAACCTTGATTTTAGCTTTATAGCCTTTAAAATTTTTTCTGTGACTTTATGTATATACTTATGTACTTTAAACATCAGGATCCTATTAACTGTATTGTAAAACATTTCAAATTTTTGTTTTAGGTGCTTCTAATATTCTTTATACACACCTCTGCCTTCTCGAATATGCCAACTTTCTTGGTGTTTTTACACCACCATTCTGTACTATTTTCATGTTTCCTGTCCTGATGTTAATCTGTCTCCTAAAGCCAGGACCTCTCATACCTTCCCTTCTGCTCCGTGGTTCACTTGTGCTGTGACCTGGTTCAGCAGGTAACTAAGCTTTTTTGGAATGTTGAATCGGTAAGATTCAGAGAAAGGATTTAAAGAATAAAGAGCAGAGTTCTTGCTGAGATTCATGATTTTATTTCCTTAAGTGTCCTTGTGGGAGGCTGAGTTATGGTCTTCCAAAGATGTCCATGTCCTAATCCTTAGCATGCAGGTGCGATTAATCCTTAATCACACCTGCATGTTACTTTACATGCAGGTGTGGTTAAATAGAGGATTGTGAGCTGGGGAGATAGGCTTAGTGTAATCATCAGTGTCCTTTTAAGAAGAAAGGCAATACTAACAGGGAACGAGACTGATGACGGAAGCAGAGGTTGAATGATAGGCTTTGGAGGTGAGGAGGAGGCCATGAGCCAAGGCATATGGATGGCTTCCCGTGACGGGAAAGGCAAAGCAATGTTTCTCCCCCGAGCCTCCAGAAGGAACATATCTCTGCCCACACCGTGATTTTAGCTATAAAATCCATTTAGGATTTCTGGCCTCTAAAACAGATAGGTAATGAATTTGTCTTGTTTCAAGCCACTAAGTTTGTGGTGATCTTGGTACAGCAGCAATAAAAAACTAATATGCCCTCCAAACAGTGAGGTTTTTGGAGGGACAGTATATCTCTTATATTTTATCTGTCTGTCTATTCATCCATCCATCCATCTATGTTTCCATCCTTCCCTGAGGCTATATTCTTTATTGACTTGAGAGAGAGAGAGAGAGAGATCTCGATCTGCTGCTCCCGGTATGTACCCTGACTGGAGATTGAACCTGCTCCGCAGGTATGTGCTCTGATTGGGAATTGAACAGCAACCTTTTGCTGTACAGTTGGCTCCAACCAACTGAGTCACTCTGCCAGGGCTCTCTCTTATATTTTAGCATTCAATGCAAAATAGAGTGCATGCTAACTGAAGGCAAAAAAGAAAAAAATGAGCAAATAAATAAATGAACATTCGTTTTAACATGTGACTTTTTAAATTTGTAGTCTTGAGGATTTCAAAATTGACAAGAATGGAATTGTGCAGTAGTGGATTCCAAAAAAAAGTCTTCCTTAAATTTAGGGGAATTAGTAACAGATATCTGTTAATTTATTAAAATTTAGCTGTGCTCAGGGTTATAATCTCCCTATTTAATTAAATGACACTTATGTATTTTATAACACCCTTGCAGCACAGAAAGTGAAACACTCTTTTAAAGGGAGAAAATTCATACCAATACTGACTTTTCTTCAGTCTCACCAAGAAGTGGCTGGGGACAGCAAGAACGGAACTTGCTTTGCCCTTGCCAGCTGGTGCATAATCACTATCAATAGCTTTAGCCGGAAAATGACTCTCAACACATTCTCCGATTTCATAGGTCAGTTGAATTACCTAAGCAAGGAGTTCTGTGCCTGGAGTCACCATCCCTGCCTTTGAGACCCAGGCTGCTGTGAGAAGTGATTAATGGGCAGTGGTGCCATCCTGGCAGGACCATGCTTCCTGGCACTCGTGTACTGTGTCTCCTCTGCTTGTCCTGGTGCAGGTAACCCTTCCCTATCCATCTACTTAGGAGAAAGTCACTTACTTGGAACCTGTGTGTGTTCTGTTACTCACAGTTTCAGCAAGTTTGTTTACTTTGTACTTAAGTCCACAGCCAAACTAGAAGTGGCACATTAGAAGCCTGGAGAAGGGATACTTAGGCCAGCTACTCTGACATCATCAGCATGAAACACAGTTGAAAACCTGCTGGGAGAATCACAAAAGGTGTGAACACTGATGGAAGTCTGGGGCTGCCGCTGCTCGCTCTTCTGAAAGTCACACAGTCTTGTCATTCATGTTCCTGATGATGACCTGGATTGGACTGTGTCTCTTGAAGCTTATGAAAGATGGGGAAGAAGTGTTTAACACATTCACAGAATAATTTCTATTCTTCATAGTTAATTTAAATGTTATTGTTGATTTGCTTAAGGGTATAAATTTGAGTTTTCTATAATGATCCATTCTCTAGAAATCCCCTAAAGCTCTCATGAATCCGCCTTTACCATAAGCTCTCAAAAATGATTTAAACTCCTTTGTTGCTTGAGGAGAGCTATGAAGAGAAAAGAAATGATTTGTCATCTCCTAAAACTATATATTTTCTCTCCTATTATTGGTTTATTTGACTTTAATGCTTCAGTATTTGGCTGATTTGCTATTTAAATTTTAAAATTTTATTTATGTATTTTACCTCCTGCTTAATGCTATGACCAGAGTTGCATAACCAACTAAGACTTAAGACAGGCGCTGGTAGTTTCAAGTTGACATTTATGTCAATTGCTTATAGTTAAAGACATACCTTATAACAGCAGTTTTCAAGCTCCTGGTGTCCAGGGATCCCCTGACCCCCTGTGTCTGGCGGGGCAGTGAATGCTGTCTGCAGGGAGGAGGCAACATGGTGTGATTTGGAGTAAGCTTCTTAAGGACGTTGAGGCCGCTGCACCTTCAGATGTAAGGATTGGGCTGCTGGACAGGGCATGGTCTGTTTGGAGAATACCAAGAGACGTTAATGAGATCAGTGTCCTGTAGGGAGGAAATCTGCAGCCAGAAAGGAAAGAAGGAGTAAATCTCTCCTGGAGCGGGAGTTTTGCAGTCAGTGACATCTAATCCAACATCTTTTGGGCCATGTGAGTTTAGGCAATTCACCCTGGGTCTCTACCTTGGTGGCCTCATCTGTGCAGTTGATGGTGCTAATAGTGTCTCTCTTCAGGAGAGCTTTTGTAAGGTCTAGGTGAGAAGGTACAGAAGCCTCTACCATACTATCTGGAATGAGGTCCTCTACACGGGTTATCTCTCCTTCTCCTCATTCTTCTCAGGACTCCTTGTGATGATCCCTGATGCTTTCAGGAGGCCAGATCAGATTGGCAGGTGTGCCAAACCAGAGAGCCCCAGGACGGGAAGGGTCTGGCTTGGGAATGCCCGTGTGTAGGCAATGTTTGGTTCCCTTCAAAAAGGAGTTCTCTTGGAGAGCATCACACCCTAAACTCGGGTCAGCATGTTCCAAGGCTTTCTAAAGCGAGTTCTGTATTGTATAGCATAGACTTAAATGTTCCAGCAGATTATCTCTTCACCCCAGAGTTTAAACTGAGAAGTCCTTCTGGCAAGGATGAAAGGAAAGGAAGGAGGATTGCTGGCCAGCAAAAACAGAATAGAGGAGAAGCTTGTGCACAGATCGCCCACATCAGCACACCACATCCACTCCAAGGAGGCAGGAGGTTTCTCAATCCCAGAAATCCAGCCAGGGTTTTTTTAGGTAAGGATTGGTCTTTGTGTTTGATGTTAGTCTTGGACTTCTTCACACTTATTCCTACTCCTGGTGCTCCATTCCCTTCTCCCCACTTCACCCGCATTGGGAAGAGTGGTGTCTGAACACCCTTTGGAAGAACTACAGGAAAACACCAGAGCCTTTCTTTCTAAGGAAGGGGAATTTTGCCCCAGAGTGCTGGGCCATGCAGTGGAATGCAGAGACGGCTCAGGCCTCCTCTGTGCTACCTTTTGTGTTCCTAAAGAAAGAGTTTTGCAAAAGGACAGATCAAGGCATTCCACTTGCTAGATTATGCTTACAAATTCTTGGTTTGAACTTTAAAAATTTTTCCTTCTCCAAATAGTGCAGGTAGGGAAATGAACCTGAGTAGGACTGGTAAAAATGGAGTACAAGTGCTCTTTGTGTGTGTGTTTGATCAAGAGGGAAAGTAGCACGTTAAGTGAACTAGGTGTAGAATATGGTTCATACAACCGATAACATTCACTTGGAACCAGTGTCACTCAGCGTTTGTCTGTCTGTGCAGTGTCTTAGACGTTCCCCAGTCTCAAACCTGTTTAATTGCACCGTTGTGTTTGCCTTCTTGTTGCGGCTCCCCTTACCCTAAGGAACATGTGTCCATGTCATAATATTTAAACATCTTTTGAGGGCTCTATACTGCAATTGAAATGGAATGTCAGGAATCTTTTTGGGGAAATATTTATTTTTAGGAATATCCTTCAAGCCTATGGCTGTGGGAACTCTGACTTCTTAAACATCAGTAGTAATCAGCAACATGACTGCCCAGCCGAGAGCAGTGAGATGAACGTCTGTCTGTGCATTTCTGGGTTCTGGGAGGTGCAAAGCAGCTTCATAGGAAAATCTACCTAGAAACAATAGGTGCAGTGTCTAGTTCTCATGTCAGGGTTTGAGAAATCATCTTTGTCTAAGGTTATCGTCTGTCTTGTAGCATTGAAATGCATGCTGTAGCGTGATGCCCACATGTGCTTTTCCTGGCTTGTGCTCTTGCAAGTTTGGCTCTGTCAGACTTAAAGGTTCTCCAAGTTGGCCAACCTTCAGGATGAACTCTTTGAGCGTGATAGGCTGGAACTGATGGCAGGAGCAGCCAAGATGACTGGAGCTACGATTCTGGTGTTGAAAGAGGATGAAATGGGGCTATTCAGAACAGATGCGGAGTTACTTATTTCAATTGATCCCGTCTTTGTAGGCTTCTTTTCAACTTTAGAACTGCTTCTTATTTTGGCTTTGTATGTTTATCTTTCCCTTAACTTTCTGGCCATAACCTATTTGAGCCAGAGGAACTTAAAATTTGTGCTTAATTTGTGTGAATACAGTTTGGAAACTTAAAGGTCAGGAAACTTATGTGTTGATAGAAAATTTAACTTAAACCAGAACTGTGTGTGCATTTCCCAGACCTGAACCCATTTAACCTGGACTCACTAAGCCAACCACTAATTTAGTATTACTACAGCCCAAACAGAGACAAATGGGTAGCCAGTGTGGTTTGGTCAGCTCTTCTAGATGCCCCTGGTTTATGTGAAATAAAAAAGGACCTTAATCACCTTTGTTTGTCAAATGTTTCATGACACAATTCCTGTTTTGGGTTTGTCAAAATACTGTTGTTTATCTTCTTTTGTTCTTCTTGCTTAGAAATGTTTGCTTGAGTCTCATTATTTTTAGTACCCAGCAAAAGTATCTGCTCACCAATTTCTCATTTCTTTTATGTTCATTTGTCATTGCTGTGTATTCAGTACATTCTAGACTTGTTGGTAAGCAGTATGTCAGACAGTTTAATTTGTGAATCTGACTTCCCAGTTTTATTATTTCTGCTTCATAGACTGAAAGATTTTAGAAAGGCACTCTGATTGGGGGAAGCTGACCAGTTCTGAATGAAGTAGTGAGAATTCAGAGACATGTGTGATTTTATTGGAAGCAACCTTTGTTTTTTTACTGGGTCCGTCAGAGTACCCAGCTAATGGAAAATGCTTAATTAAATACTTGTTGAGTTGAACTGATATAGTCAAACAGTGCATTATTTTTATAGATGTACTTGATGGAAACCAGATTTATGGAGATTACCTGGAGGCTAAGATTTACTTCTGTGGCAATTCTAATTAATATCAAAAATTTTTGATTTGAACAAATTTTATTAAAAATAATAATTCTCACTATAAAAGACACATGGACAAAACCAAGGGGGGATGAAATTGGGAGGGAGGTGGGGATGTCTGGGGTGGGGGGGCAGGAGTGGGGAGGAAATGTAGACAACTGTACTTGAACAACAATAAATAAAAGAAATATAAAACAAAAAAATAATTCTTAATATAATGTGCATAAAACTCAAAAGCACAAGTCTCCCTTAAGCATTTATCTCTTATCTATATATTTAGATATAGATATTTAGCATATATATATCTGTATTTAAATATGTAGAGAAAGAGCTAGAGGGACAAAATATGAACAAAGATTATCCCCGTATTGGGAAGTGTGACAAAAACAGACAGTAAGAGGAAAAAACCCAACATCTGTAATGTAGGTGTCCCCACCTTTTGGGTGGGGAGGGGAATAAAATACAAACATTTTCACTGTCATTATTTTTTGATGGCATGTTTTTCTGTTATGTGGTATTCTGTCATGTGGATATTTGGTTTATTTTGGTTATCTTCATCAGTGTGAATGATGGAATGAAACCAAAGCAGATAATTCATATTTGACTTTGCATTCTGTATTACCAGAGGTTTTGCCTCAAACGAAACGATGACACAACACCTTGGTGTGACTTAAACTTTGGAAGCTGTCTGTCTTCCCTGCTTGGCTCCCTCCCACTCTGTCTCTGTTTTTTCTTCTCCATCGCCTGCTTCCTTCAGTTGTAAGTAGGGCTGTCTCCGTGATGCCCTGAGCTGACTTGCTGTCTTCTGTGGCGCTGGGTCCAGTTTTCGAACTGGACTGTAGGTTTTCTCAACAGCCTTCCTACTGGCTAGTGTGTAGCTACTAAAACAAATTTCACATGGAATTCTGCCTCACATGCAAATACTTATTAATGAGCAGGGTCCAGTGTGACTGTTCCATAAACTCAGTGAGGACCTAATTCTGTGTCCAAAAGGAGACAGAAGGGAAGTTGTTTAAGGAGTATGACTGACTTCCAGTCACCCTTTGCACTGGAAATCCTAAGGCTCGGGTGCCAATCCAGAAGGGGTTGGGCCTTTGGACTTTCACGTGTTCTGCTCAGTCAAGGGCAGGGGCACCCTGTAGTGTTTCTAGCCCAGTCCGCATTTGAAAACATCTCAATTTCACCCATGAAAATATTTTTTACTTTATTATTTATGCTATTACAGATATCCCATTTCCCCCGTCACCCCATCCACTCAGCCCGCCCCCCACCTCCATAGTCAGTCCCACACTGTTGCCATTTCCATGGGTCCTTCATGTATGTTCTTTGACTAATCCCTTCACCTTCTTTCAGTCAGCCTCTCCCACCGCCCTCTTACAACTGTCAGTCTATTATTCCATGATTCCTTGCTTCTGTTTCTATTTTGTTCATTAGTTTATTTCATTCATTAGATTCCTTTTATAAGTGAGATCATATATTTGTCTTTCACTGCCTGGCTTATTGCACTTAGCATACTAGTCTCCAGTTTCATCCATGCTATCACAAAAGGCAGGAATTCCTTCTTTCTTCTGCATAGTATTCTGTTGTGTAAATGTACCACAGTTTTATCTACTGATAGGCACTTAGACTATTTCCAATTCTTGGCTATTGTAAATTGCGCTGCTATGAACATAGGGATACGTAGGTCCTTCTGAATTGTTGTTTCAGGATTCTTAGGGTATATTCCCTGCAATGGGATTGCTGGGTCAAAAGGCAGTTCCATTTTTAATTTTTTTAGGAAACTTCATACTGTTTTTTACAGTGGCTGCACCAGTCTGCATTCCTACCAACAGTGCACTAGGGTTCCCTTTTCTCCACATCCTCATCAGCACTTGTTGTTTGTTGATTTATTAATGATGGCCATTTAGGTAGATGTGAGATGATATCTTGTGCTTTTTTTTTAACATCTCTGATGGCTAGTGATGTAGAGCATCTTTTCTTATGTCTATGGGCCTTCTGTATGTTCTCCTTGGGGAATTGTCTATTCAGGTCTTTTGTTCATTTTTTAATTGGATTGTTTTTCCTCCTGGAGTTGAGTCATATGAGTTCTTTATAATTTTGGAGAGTAAACCCTTGTCTGATGTACTTTTGGTATATATGTTCTCTTTTCATGGTTTCTTTAGCTGTGCAGAAGCTTTTTAATTTGATGTAGTCCCAATTTGTTTATTTTTAACATACGTTTTGCTAATTAACAAAGACTCCGATATTTGTGGAAAGAAAAAAAAATCAGAGTCCTGCTCTGGACTGTGGAGTGTGTCCTGAGTGGAGGCTTTCAGATGCTGATGAAGCTCCCTTGGGGTGTGTTCTCAGCCAGAGTGACTGCCCATTCCTGGGGTGGGGGTCACAACCAGCCAACACGCATGTGTCACATGAGCTGTGCTGAAGCATTTTAAATATAATTACAGACAACACAATAGGAGGATGTTTTGTGATCATTCTAGTGTGTGAGAACCAGATTGGGAGATGCATTTGGATGCAAAAATGTTGAAATATAAGGAACATTTTTGTGGTTGATGGGAAAAATTGGAAACACATTTGACGCTAAGACTGGCCTGGGACATATGGTTGCCAGAGAACAGGCCTTTTCAGTGCTTTTTCCTGGGCAGAGACAACTTGGAAGTGAGAGAAAAGCACAGCATACAGTCTAATACACTTCTTTGCATGAAATGTAGATGCATACTAAAGCAATATATATATTAATACAGGCACACTTAATTGTATGCGTGGATAGCACATTAAAGAATACATGGTGCTTTCAACTTCGGCAGCAGTTTTCAAACATTTGGTCTCAGCAGTCTTTTACATTTTAAAAATTACTAGGGACCAACCCCCAAAGAGATGTCATTTGTCTGGGTTATAGCTATTGATATTGACTGTATAGAAATTAAAATTCAGAAATTTTAACATTTATCAATACAGTTAAACATGAACTCATTGCCTTTAACAAAAAAATATTTTTTTCATGAAAATGTCTGTATTCTTCCAAACAAGAATTCAGTAAGATGCATGACCATTATTTTACATTTTTTCAAATCTCTTAAGGATATTTGTACTAGAAGACAGCTGGATTCTCATCCCTGCTTCTGCATGTAATCTGTTGCACTATTACTCCTCACGTAACCTCTGAAAAACTCCAGCGTGCATTTGTGAGGAAATGAGAGTGAAAAAGGCAAAGTGACTTAGTAGTATCATGAAAATCATTTTGATCTCACAGACCCCTGGGAAGGCTAAGTACCCCCAAGGGCCCTGGACAGCACTTTGAGAACCTCTGCTTCCGAGTTTGAGGAAGTGCACTTTGTTTCCCATAACTTGTGCTTACCTTCTGCTCGAACTGAGAGTTCAGGGAGAGTGAAACATTTGTCGTATAAGAGAGAAGTTGTTTGAAACGTGTTGCAGCTTCTGGTGATTTTTCAAGCACTCTCATTAAGTTCTCACTGCAGTATCTTAATGCTTGATGAGCATTTATGACAAGAATAAGTGATACTGTTTACAATGGGCTTTTTTTCTGTGTGTGTGTGTGTGCTTTAAATAGGTTATTTGAGGATATTGTTATGTTTTTGCCTTAAGTGGATTGTATCTCACCCCTTAGGAGAGAGTGGCTTGGGCAGAGCGTCACCCAGCCCCTAAATAACTGTGTTTACACCCTCCACAAGTGCACCCTCCATGGAGCTCAAAACAAGTCTCTCTCCCAAGTCTTTCAGGAACAACTCTACTATGTAGGGTCTGTGTTTTGAAACTTTAAAGTTGCAGTGGACTGATATTTTTTGTTCAATGATGATAAATTATGAGAAAAATGAAAAATACTGGAGAAACAATAAAGACAAGCCCCAGTTTTATTTTATTTTCTGTACATGCGACTACTCTTTCAAGATACTGTGAAAGTTTCTGAAGGCTTACCCTCAGTTTCTCTATCATCTGTATTATTCTGCATTATCCCCTTGCTCTCTGGGAACACACAGTTCCCGCACAGGCAGCGGACCACACCTGGAGTATCGCTGATGTCCATCACAGCCACGTGCCTTCTCGTGTAATCCAAACCCGGAATTTGACCCATTTTACTTCCTGCCTCCCACCCTCAACCTCATTTTAAACGAGAGAATTAGGATTTATTCTTTTCTGCCTCCTCAAGTAATATTTACATAGTGTTGTACATTGGAAACTTGGTTACAAAGGTAAGGTATGCATATTTAAAGTATAGTGTTAAAAAGGATTATTCTATTTCAAAAATACACTCAAACATAAGTTCCAATAACATCGTTCTGAACGGTGTTTTCTGACTTAACAAGATACCAGCTCTGACTTATTTGTTTGAAGGAACAAAATAACAAGTTAGAGGGAAAAAGAAGGTTGTTCCAGATGGCTTGAGTTAAGGGACAGAATGCGTGGTTTGTTCATTTTTCTTTACGGGGTTCTTACATGATCGTCTTGTTGAAGATTTGTGGATGAGGGGAAGGAAAGACTGCTTTGGGTCAGGAGGGGTAGCAGCTGAGAAAAGGAGGGGAAACAGAAACAAGTCGGTTGGCCCCCCGGGGCAGAGGAGGCTGTAGTGGAGAAAGCCGCTTTGGCTTCCAAGCCTCCAGCTGTCAGCTGGGTCCATGGTTATCACCATCATCAGTGCTGGGATTTCTTCGGGCACTTAGTACTTATTGGGTGCCCGCCCTGTGCCAGGTCGGGGCTGGTTCTGCTTTTCATATAACCTCACTTAATTCTCACAATAGACCCAACAAGGAAGATAAGAGGGCAGTGAGGCTCAAGGAGGGAAAATATTTGTTCAAGGGCACGCAGCTAGTACGTAGTGAGGCCGCGACTGGAGCCCACAACTGCATGTTGCCAAAGCCTCTCACTCTTTCCAGATCTGATGCAAATTTGAAAGACCAGGAGAGGAGTTGAGGCGGCCCATGTGAAAGCTGTAGTTGTCTGGAATTTACTCAGGACAGTATAGTTTCCCACCAACCCCTACCTTACTTCTCCAGATTAAGAAGATGGAAGATGGTGAAGTATCTGTTTCCAGAAACATTTTTTAAGGAAATCAGAGAGAGGCCAAAAGGGACTTAAGTTTCTCCAGAGAGGAAGTTGAGAAACTCAAGTATAGCAAACCACTAATGCCAGATGTTATTTATCCAAAGGTTTTTGGCTACACTGCAATACTTTCTGGATCTCTGCTAGTTCTCTGCAATCTTTCTGAAGCTGCTTTGAGTTTTAAAAATATACGTACCTGA
Organism: Anoura caudifer; assembly: GCA_004027475.1. Classification (NCBI taxonomy): domain Eukaryota; kingdom Metazoa; phylum Chordata; class Mammalia; order Chiroptera; family Phyllostomidae; genus Anoura; species Anoura caudifer. The sequence goes on from PVKU01004750.1 coordinate 86,259, forward strand.
ATTTGAAACCATGGTCATTTACTCCAAAATATGCTCTTAAAACCCTAAATTCTTGTAATAACAATGGTGGAAGCACAGAAGGAATCGTTCCAAATGATTATTTGAAGTATTACTCTATTCCAAGTAGAAAAACATGCTTCTGAACCGGCCACTATTTCAGCTAGCGTAAGCTACGTTTTTGCTTTTTAAAAAACTGACATTTCGCACTCTTTTGCTACGTACACATGGAATGTTTCCTACTTAAATTTTTCATTATTATCCGTTACTGGAAGGCTAAAAGGAGGTTTTACTGTCTTTGACTTTTCTTCTTAACTGATAGCAAAAGCTTTTATATTTGGTCACAGGCAAAAAATAGTCTTTATTACCCTGTAAAGGTGTGGAGAGGTGGATGTGTAAGCACAATTAGAGCTTTCTCTTACAAAAGGGACTGTCGATTTGTGATCTCGACTCCCTCATTATCCTTCTTTTCTTGCATGACATTTGCAGTAACATTCCATCTTTAATATCTTTACTTTTGACCATTTTTCCCTCCTAATTTAGAGAGTATTTTCCAGTTGTTGTTATTTTTTGTTTCTGAGACTTGAGTCGAAGAATCTCATCTAATTGTTTTTTTCTTTTTTTACCAGGACATTCTTCAGTCTGCCTTTCGGTTCTCCCATACAACCAGTACAGCCCCTGGTCTGGGGCCCGTTTTGTATTGCAACACACCTCCCTAGTTGATAGAAAACTTGGAATGTATTCTTTTGGTTAATCTATTTTCTCCTTAGTAAAGAGTGATGCAGAACCTTTTTTTTTCCTCTTTGACTCTGGCTGTTGAAAATGTTCCTAAAATAATAGCCCACATTCCTGCCTTAGTAAGCACAGTGGAAATGATTGCCTCCTCATGGCTGAAAACCTTGTAGTATCCGAGAGCGACTTTTCCAGATACCACTTCGCCTTAGATGTGTGGTAAATGAGGATTTGAAAGGAGTGGAGAGAACAGTTTCTGACAAAATTGCAGGGAGGCAAGGCAACCAGACGGTTGCTGTGTCCCCCTCCCCTCCATCAGAGAAGCTCGAGAACCCATGTCTGCTCCGTGCTGCCCCCCACCTGTGTGCGCAGGAGTTGCCTGTGTGCAGAATTCTCCTGGCTTCCCTTTGCTGCTGCTGCTGCTCACCGAGAGCTAGCATCCACTCTCCTCTTGTACGCGTGAAGGAGGGGAGCCATACCTTGGCAGTGCCTTTTAGACATTGAATGGCTAGCATGCAGTTATTTTAAAATAAATTTTCATGATGCTGAGATTTCTTTTTAAAATATATTTTATTGATTATGCTATTACAGTTGTTCTAGTTTTTCCCTCTTTGTCCCCCTCCATCTCCATTTCCTATACTGTTCTTAACATCCCCCTGTCTATTCTGTACCTACCAATTTGTACTTCTTGATCACTGCACCTTTTCCCACATTCTCCCCCTTCTCCCTTCCAACTGATAACCCTTCAAATGATTCCGTTCCTTGTTCGGCTTGTTTGCTTAGTTTTTTATTCGGATTCAATTGTTGGTAGTTGTGGATTTATTGCCATTTTAGTGTTCATAGTTTTGATCTTTTTCTTATATAATTTCCTTTAACATTTCATATAATAATGGCTTGGAATGATGAATTCCTTTAACTTATGTGGGAAACACTTTATCTGCCCTTCGATTCCAAATGATAGCTTTGCTGGACAGAGTAATCTAGGTTGTAAGTCCTTGTTTTTTATTACTTTGAATACTTCTTGCCAGTCCTTTCTTGCCTGCAAAATTTCTTTTGAGAAAAGAGCTGACAGTCTTATGGGAACTCCTGTGTAGGTAACTGTCTCCTTTTCTCTTGCAGCTTTTAAGATTCTCTCTTTATCTTTAACTTTTGGTATTTTAATTATTGTATCTTGCTGTGGTCCTTTTTGGGTCCTACTTGTTTGGGACTCTCTGTGCTTCCTGCACTTGTATGCTTGCTTCACCAAATTAGGGATGTTCTCTTTCATTATTTTTTCAAATAAGTTTTCAATTTCTTGCTCTTTCTCTTCTCCTACTGGCATCCCTATGATTCAGATGTTGGTATGTTTGAAGATGTCCCAGAGGCTCCTTAGCCTCTCCTCATTTTTTTTGAATTCTTTTTTCTTCTTGCTGTTCTGATTGTTTTATTATTCCTTATGTTCCAAATTATTGATTTGATTTCTGGCCTCATCCCCTCCACTGTTGGTTCCCTGTAGATTTTTCTTTATTTCACTTAATGTAACCTTCATTTCTGCCTGAGTCTTTTTTTATGCTGTTGAAGTACCCAATGAGTTCCTGGAGCATCCTGATAACCAGTATTTTGAACTCTGTCCCTGATAGGTTGGCTATCCCTGTTTTGTTTGGTTTCTTTTTCTGGAGTTTTGTTCTGCTCTTTCATTTGGGCCGTATTTCTTTGTCTCCTCATTTTGGCAGCCTCCCTGGGTTTGTTTCTATGTATTAGGTAGAGCCACTTTGACTCTCTGACTTAGGAATATGGCCTATTGTAGAAAAGTGCACCTGTAAGTTAATGGGCTGGGGCCTTAGGTAATTGCCAGCACTGTGGCTCTGTGGCTCTGTGTGGGGGCAGAGTTTGGAGAGGGGTTAGTGCTGACACCTGGCCTCTGGAATTTTGCCCAGAGGGATGCTGTCTCCCAGCACTCACCCTGATGCCAGTCACTTCAGTTGCTTTCCGTATGCCACTAGTACCCTTCCAGCTGCTGCCCTAGTGCTGAATCCCAGTGGGAGGCGTCTGCGTGAGTCCTAAGTCCATTGTGGGCCCTTTAAGATGAGAGACCTGAGAACCTTGCAGTTTCTTCCACCATCCCAACCTCCACTGGTTTTTATAGCCAGAATTTATGGGGACATATCTTCTGGCACCCCTGGGCTGGGTGGTCTGGTCTGGGGCTGGGATCCCTTGCTTTTGAGGTATACCTCCTGATTTTTATTCATCACATGTGGATTCTGGACTACCTGTTCCACATCTCTACAGCTCTCCACACCTTTCTGTGTCTCTGCCCCTCCTACCCATCTGGATGAATGTGGCTTCTTTAATTCCTTGGTTGTAGGACTTATAGCTCAATTTTCTGACAGTTCTGAGTGGTGTTTGTTTTGTACTATAGTTAAAATTTTTGCTGTAGTTTTTCGAGGAGGCAAGGTGTGTTCACCTATGCCTCCATCTCGACTGAAAGTCTGCCCCCTGAGATTTCTTGAGTTGATTCCTCAAGATAGTTGGGCTGATGAGGACCTGATGAAGAGCTCAAAGCTTCCCTCACCCTATACTGTTGGTGGGCAGCTGCCCTGAACCCCCTTTGTGCTCCTTCTGGGACCTAAGGGCCCCTCTTGGTAAGCTCACAGTTTCTACCAGCTACCTTGATTTGGTCATGCCTTTGGCTTCTTTGGGACTTCCCTTACAGCTGGTTAAAGGGAAGCTCAGTGGGTGTCCACAAGGAGAACAGTCTACTCGGTGTGGCAGAAAAAACATTTCAACCTTTGGGCTCCTTCTGGTGCTAAGGTGGTCTTGTATGGCAGTAAAAGGAGACTTTTCCTTACTAAGGGGGTAATAGTACAGGTGGAGGCACACGTTGTTGGTAAACACTGTAACGAGTGACAGTGGTTATATCCCAGGTCCTGGCTGAGTGTCGAAGAGTGTTTCCCTGCCTGCATTGCTCTAGTTTTCCAGTCTAGCCCCAGGAAGAGAAATCCAGGGCTTTTGCTGGATGTCAGCTGATACTTCCAGGTGATTATTTCCTTCTTTCAGGAGGCAGGCTGGCTGGGAAGTGTTCCTTTCTAATCCTTCCTATTTTTGAATTGATGGGATTTTTTTCTCTCCAGCTGTTTGGCCCATTGTGAAACATCACCTCTTTCTGCTTGCCACCTTCAGCCTCTGGTTTACTCTTCCCAGCTGGTTGAGTCCATGTTGTCCCGATGGGAATGCAGGTTAATTTCAGTTACAGAGACTGTGAAGAGAAAGATGGATCTACAGGGCAAAGAAAGCTCCGGATGTTTTCAAAGTATAAAAGAACAGCTTTTTGGATTATCGGTTACATTGGATAACAGGGTGTGTACGGTGTCAGTCACTTCCAGTCATTCCATTTTAGTTCTGTGGCTGTGTGAGAATTGACTGTATTTTCCCCTGAATCTTATGCTTCAGATTTTTTAAAGCTCTCCCTGCCACCAGCCTTCCCTTCCAATTATCAAGCAAAATTTGATTAAATTTGAAAATCTTAGTCACTAATGGAGTACAAACAAGAGAAATTAGGCTCAGTGTGTAAAAGAGCTAGTGGTTTCTCATGATCAAACAGTGTCAGGAATTGGGTGTTTAATTTTTAGGTTTGCTCAGGATGTTGGTGATGGGAGTGAGGACACACAAGTGCATGTGATTACTGTTGTATTTGATCTGGGGGAAGGTTTTAATTGGGGGAGAGATGTGCTATTCGAAATCTGAAGACAAGGACTATTAAGATCTACTCTCTTAGCAACTTATGAATATAGGCAATGCAGTGTTACTAACTGCAGTCACTGTGCTGCTTAATTTTTCTTTAAAACATACATAGTAGCTTATTTATTTATTTATCTATTCATTTATTTATTTATTTTTAGAGAGAGTGGAAGGGAGGAAGAAAGAGAGGGAGAGAAACTTCGATGTGTGAAAGAAACATTCATCTGTTGCCTCTCGCACATCCCTAGCTGGGGACCTAGCCCACAACCCAGGCATGTGCCCTGACCAGGAATCGAACTGGTGACATTTTGGTTTGTGGGATGACGCCCAGCCTACTCAGCCATACTGGCCAGGGCCATACTGGCTTTATTTCTTGTTCTGTAAATTTTTTTTATTGTCCATACTCATTAATTAATGGAGGTAATATCTCTTTATAGTCCTGTTTTTATAAGGATAATATAAAGTCTCAGAAAAATGTGCTTAATAATCTTGAAGGTGTTATACAGTAAAGCATTTTTTAAAGTGTTTAATTGAAGTATTTTTAATAATAGTGCTTTCCCTAAATTTGAGCACTTCTCAAAGCCACAACAAATTTTAGGTAATGGTAATATTTGTATTTAGAATATTTTTAATTTATTATAATATTAAGTTATTCATGGTCAGCTTCTTTATCATCATACATAAATATGCTTAATACTGTTTTTAAGTGTTTCCATTTTCTTGATCCACAAATATTGGTTGATATGGTTCTTTAGAGAATATATGAAAAATACTCAAGTTTTTTAGAGAAGGTGTTCAACTTTTTATATGCCTCTGTTTTATGGTTCTTAAAAAAATAAATAAAAACAACCAAGGGGTGGGCTTTGGCTATTCAGTGTACTATATTAGAAATAAATAGGGGGGAAAAGTGTGGAGGGACCCCAGTCCCCCTCATTTGGGGAGACAGAGAAAAGTACACCTTTTTGTTTTGAATGGGTCATATATGCATGTGGCAGATTGCAAAAGATAAAAAATATATACATTAAAACATATGGAACTTCTAATTCCTTTAATGAACAAATTACTTAGTTCTCCTCCCTGTCCTTTGTTTGAGGTAACCATTTTTATCAAGTACTTGTGCCTCCCCCCAACAGGTCACCTATGCATATATAAGCATATGTTTGTGTAACCTGTTTTGTTTTCATACAAAATTATGGCAATCTCTGTGCACCTTCCCTAGCTTTTTATATTTCACTTAATATCTAGAATATTGTCCTTTATCAGTACTCATTCTTTCTAACATCTGGCTGGATACACTAACGTGACCTAACTAGTGCTCTGTCGGTAGGCATTTCCGTTGGGTACAATTGATTTTAGGGTGTACGCATAATGATTTCAAATGATACTGCAGCTTTGCTCTCCATGAACTCTCCGCTTTGTATTCACAACAACAGTAAGTGAGGTAGCCTGGGTTTCTGCGTTCTCACCAGCACCTTGTCCTAGGGGTGTCCAACCTGCAGCCTCTGGGCCACATGCAGCCCAGGATGGCTGTGAATGGGCCCAGCACAATATCGTAAATTTACTTAAAACATTATGAGATTTATTTTGTGATTACATGTCGCAGTGTATTTAATGTGCGGCCAAAGGCAACTCTTCTTCCAGTGGTGCAGAGATGCCAAAAGGTTGGATACCCCTAGTACTTCTCCACCTTTGATAATCTGGTAAATGAAAACTGATATTTCAATGTAGTTTAAATTTGCGCTTCCTTTGAATGAGGTTAAACATAAAAAATACGTTTGACTGTCAGGGTATTAGATTTGATCACCAACCTCTTGAGCCCTTTCCATTCTAGTTTATATTCTCTGTCTAGATGATGTTATATATTCTTATTCAATTACCATCCACTTAGGTGTCTCAAAGGCCACTTGTTTCCTGTTGCTGCTGTAATAAATTACCACAAGCCTAGTGGTTTAAAATAACCAAAATTTATTATGTTACAGTATTTATTATGTTTCTGTAGGTCAGAAATCTGAAACGGATCCCTCTGGACTAAAATCAGGGCTGTGTTTCCTGTAGAGGTTCCCAGGAGAACCTCCTTCTCCCCCTTTTTTTCTTGCCTCTTCCAGCTTTTGGAGACTCCTGCATTTCTTGGAGCGTGGCCCTACCTCCACTTTTAAAGCCAAGTATTCATGAAGCCTCTCTGTATCTCTGAGCTGACTGACTCTCCCATCCGTGAGGACCCTTGTGATTGCATTGGGCCCACTCAGAATCCAGGATAATAGCTTTATTTTAAGGTCTGCTGTTGGCAATCTTATTGCTATCTATAACCTTTATTTTCTCTCACTGTGGAACCTAACACATCACAGGTTTCAGGTGGAGGATTTGGGGGCATTATTTTGCCTACCATATCACCTAAGCCCCACAAAACCCCCCCAAATTCACGGTTTTTCTATGCTACACTTAGTTGTCTTCTAATATCGTGTCTTGGTAAATGGCTCCACTATCTATCAGTTGAGCAAATAGATACGTCAAAGTTGTCCTTGATTACATTTTTGTTTTCCTCACTCTTCATACCCAATCTATCAACTTTTATGGATTTTGCTTCCAGGATAGCTTTCACATAAAAGAAGGGCATCTGTATCCACCGCGCCTATACCAAGATACATTTAATCTCTTGCTTGAACTGTTGTAGAAATTTCCTAACTGCCCTCCCAGGATGGCCGTTTTTTGTTGTTGTCGACGTCGTCATTTTGGTTGCTTTCCTCCAATTAAACTATATCATTTAAGAGATATTCTCACTTTACTATTTAAATTTTCTACAATGGGAAAATGATAGTTTATACATGCTAGTAGTAAAAATGTAGTCACATGCAATTTTCTTTGAGGATTAAATCCATTGTAGGTAGAATAACTAAAAAATTATTTCTTAACCTATTTATTCATTCATTCAGCCATCCACTTAATGTGCATTGTATGTCTGCTGCATTTCACATATTGTCATAGTTTGGGAAATGGATGGGTGAAAAAATAAAGTGATTCATTTGAATTCTTCTTGTTTGGATAAATTCAAGCTCTGCACTTGAATATCCCTGTTGAAAAGCAGGTAAGTCTGCACACATTGGCTGAGTACTTTCTTTGTATCAGGTACCGTTGCTAGGTGCCCAGAACACAATCTATTGTGAGAGCTGCAGATTTCCTATCCCCACATGACATATGGTAGAGATAGACACACAACACACACAGATACACACACCACATACATACACATGTACATATATATACAGGCACACAGGCATACAATTACATACCTATAAACATCTGTAGGGAATTTGGAAAGGTGTGTGTGTATGTGTAAATGGACGAGCTCATTGAATTGAGGGTGACTTCAGGAATCTGGCATCAACCAACATTATTGGTCTGCACCAATAATGTCTTTTTCTGGTGTGGTTTCCAGGCTGTTCTCTGGTTTAGTTTGCCCACTTGTTCCCTGTGGGAGACACACAGGGATCTGTCTGCAAGTTAGTCAGCTGACAGCTATAGGTTTGATTGTGTGTCTTGTGCCAAGGAAGAGAGTGGATGTTACCCGGGGGTGGCCTATTTAAGACCTCATGAATATTGAGTGCCACATGTGTCATGTATAATTCATATACCATGAATATTTAGTGCCTTAGGAGCCTCTTGTATATTTAGTGCCTCATGAATTTTAGGTGCCTTTTTGTCTTCCGCCCTTTCTGTGTTCACATACATATGTTCAACCTTATCTAACATGTCTTATTACCTATCAATCCTTAACACGACTTAGGAGTTTCATCTATCCTTTTATTTTCCTGTGTTATTGGGCAGATTTTCGTGCCCTATTGAGCAGAATTGAAATTTCCCAAACAGTATAGCAGTACATTACCGGTAACCTGTTATAAAGTTCCAGGAACCCACTGCCCAGAAGCTTCAGGGAAAGGAAAAGTATTTTTTTATTTTTAAAATTTCAAGTCAGCCCATACACATGTAGATATTTTCCAGTGTAGGATTTTTTTAATAAAAACTTGAGTATACTAAGGCTCAAAAATAAAATTTTTATGAAAAAGATAGTATTCTTGGCGGTTATTGATAAGATGGTTGTACTTTCTGCATATCATGGGAAGTAGTTCATTTCATTTCATTAGTAACTCATCAGGGAGGGACCTAGGGTTTGCATCCTCTCTGCCATCTTCAGAGGGGGTTTCGCGCAGATTGTTTGCGAAGGTGTATTTGAACAGGCATGCCAGCCGGCCCCACATGCTGAGAGAAGTGGTACAGGAAGTGTTTGTATACAGTAGAAGTGCTTTTCCAATGCATTTGAAGCCAAATAAACTTGGAATCATAAAAAGTACACAAACTATAAATACTTTATTATACTCTTGAAATATAAATATGTATTTTTCTTTTGTTTTCTTATAAGGTCAAGGTGTTTTCTGAAATGGGGCACTGATTAGAAACATTCATATTTTGGGGGTATTTGACAGACGTATTTGGGAACAGATACAGCTGGCTTTCTGTGAATAGATGACACCCCTGGCGGGAGTGAGCTGCCCAGGGGTGCATGGGTGTACTTTGTCAGCCTCAAGGATCAGGGTCCTCTGCGTGTCATTGCCTTTGTGTTGCAGGAGGGAAGGGAAGGACGTTGGTGATGTGGAGGTACATTAGGAGAGCTGCTCCTCCTGTTTTTGACACCTTTAGTTCTCTTTTGTGTCCACCTTGAAGCTGAGATTCTCTGCTTCATACTGATAACAGCAGGTAGGAACAGCATTTCTCGTATTAGAGGCTCTCATTGGGGGCATCCTGGAGCCGTTTAGGCAGGCGGGGCCTGGCCGCCTGAAGGGGGTTCCCCAGCAGACCGAGCTCGAGGGCACATTGCGTGCCCAGTGTGGCAGGGCGCAGGCACGGCGTGTCTCCTGTGCAGTAATGGTACCGTCCAGCGTGACTGAGCGCCACGCCCTGGCTAAGCACTCTGCGTGGAGGAGCACCTCTGCTCCTCAGGACATCGGCCCTGCCCCTGCCTCTCACCATGGACGCACCAGGAAGGGTGACCGGCTGTCCTGGTTTGTTCAGGACTGGGGGTTTTCCCGGAGTTTGGGTTTCAGGGTGATGACTGGGTCCACCTAACCCCTGTGAGTCCTGCCTCGTGGCACCACAGCCAGCGGAGCTTCTCCCAGCAGGGGCTCCCCCTCAGCCAGTGGCAGGCTATCACTGGTGGGGGGATAGCAGTGTCCGAGCCCCTCTAAGGGACAGCTCGGAAGCCTCTCTTTGCTGTCTCTGAGAGATTCCTCCCGAGGTGGCCCTGAGGCCCGCAGAGGGAACCTGCTTACACACCTAAAGGAGCTTCCCTCTTCACTGTATTCCCCGTGCACTTTACCACCTCCCTGTCCGCGACCCCTGGGATCAACTTCCACTCAAGTACTTGTCACAGAGTCTTGTCACTTGCTTCTGGAGAATCCAGTAAAAAAATATGAGTAGAAACTATTTTCACCCCCACTTCACATGAAGAGGAAACCGAGGTGCAGGGAGGTTAAGTCATTTTGCTCACTTGGACAGCTGGTACCTGGTACAACTAAGAATGAACTCCTAGTTACTATATTACGTACAGCTTTTGTCCCCATCTTCATCCATTTGTAATTATTTTCAGGTAATCTAAAGTTGTACTTATTCATATGGCATTAACAAGCAACCATCAGCCCAGGAGGATCGTGGATGGTATGTTATTCTATCACAGTTAACTTTATTGTCAGAGCATTGAGCGTGGAGCAGAAAACTGCTCTTAGTGGAGTTTGGGGCTGTTTTTACTGAGCAGAAATCCATCATTCACACGGAGAGTTTCCAAAGCCAGTGTAGCTGCTGACCAAGGATGCAGTGCTGACTCCTCTCCCCGGGGTTGCACGCAGGACTTGTGACATCTCTGATGTGACTGGATGTAACGGCCTGCTTGTGCAAAGGAGTTGTGTCTGCTGGTTCTTGGCTTTCATCCTCGAGCTCTCTTATCTAAGAAATGACTCATTATAATGAAGTCCATTAAAAACAAATCTTTCCCTGTTTTAGAGCATCTCTTAAAATTTTTTCCTTAATTAAAGATTTTTGGTGCTCTCAGTTCCAGTTACTGCCAAGAAATGTGGTATGCATTGAGGAAGACTGTGATAGCTAGAGATGGTACTTGGATTTCTTGTAAACGTGGATGCTTTGGGACATGAGTGTGTTTTCCTCTTCCTTGAAAAACGGGAGGCTTGGGAATTATACCAGATGTTAAAAGAATTGTTTTTTATTTTTTCATGTAAACCCATGGCCTAAACAAGTGTTCCAAGTTTCTCTAATAGAAAAATAAAAATGCCCTGGCTGGGTGGCTTGGTTGGTTGGAACAGTGTTCTGTGCACCAAAAGTTTGGGTTTGATTCCCAGTCAGGGCACATGCCTGGGTTGCAGGTTCAGTCCCTAATCAGGGTGTGTATGGGAGGCAATCAATCGATGCTTCTATTTCATATCAATGTCCCTTCCTCCCTCTCTTCCTCCCTCCATCTCCTTCTCTCCCCCTCTCTAAAGTCAATAAACATATCCTAGGTGAGGATTAAAATAAAAAAAAGAGCCCACTTATCCAAACATTTAAGGCTCTTTTCCATTGTTCTTAATCTCATATGGTTTTGTAAGTTCTTAGGCTATATATTTAAAAAAGGGGGGCAACTGCCTGGCAATTGATCCACAGAAATAAAATGAGATGTGCAGAAGTGTAGAATATAACCATATGCCCATGTTTAGACATCAGTGGGAAATATTTTACTTTAAAAACCTTTTACTTGAAAAGAATTTTGCTTTAGAGGAACTGCTCTTTGACGAGATCTGCTAAATGATTGGAAATGGGCTCGCGTTTTGTGTCCTGTGCCCTAAAGGTGCCACACACACTTGCACACACGTGGTCTTTCACACAGCTTTAGGTGCTATGGAGTCATAAGAACAAATGCTAGGAAGGAATCAGTCCAGGGTGGGCACGACGTGGAGACTCCTCCCTTGATCTTGACTGAAAAGCACATATATTTTACCTGTTGCATGGTAGAAAGGATGGGAAGTTAAGCTTCACTGGTGGGGAGGTTATAAAACGCAGTGAGAGAACGGTATGGCCAGGTGCTCTGATTATTAGGCACCAAGACATATACTCTTTTGTGAAGGCCGATGTGCCCGCAGGAGTTGAGGTGTGTGTTCTTTTCACCCTGCCGACACCCAGCCCTTCCTCCCACATGCCCTGCCTCTGTGGGCTGCGGAGTGCGTGAACTGCTCTGCGTTCTTCTTGTACCTGCTTCTGTTTCTAGCCTCTGCCATCAAGTTTCATAGGTTTGCTAACCTCGTATAGAGTAGTACTTACTAAGGTTTCCCAGGATGAGGTGCTGCTATTTTTCTAGAATATATAGGATATATTTTCTAGAATACGACAAACCTTTGTATTCTCTTCATATCTTTCATAATTTTATAAATGTGATTTTATCATGCCCTCAACTTCTCCTTACTAGAAAGAAAATTTCCACAGAAAACTTTGTTAGACGGAAAATAGGCTCTAACAAATACCTCAGTTATTGTAGTATTTGCCCTTGTGTTTCTCATCACGCCACCTAAAGAAAGGAAACACAGTCCTTTCTTTAGGTGGCGTGATGAGAAACACTTGCGGCGTTTCACGTGTGGCTGACTGTTGGTTCTGGCTAAAATGAGGACAATGTTCTTTGCCTTCTCTTTTGTCATAGCCTGTTTTTCCTTCTGTTTTGGGGAGAAGAGTGGTGGAGAAAGTTGGGGACAGATTTTTAATATCTTTAGAGAATAATCTGCAATAATGTTGATTTTCTAACTATAAGTCCTTCAAATAATTTTAAAAATTTCCCTCATTCCCACGTGGAAAAGGGCTGGACATAGTACCAGATCAGTGTGAATTGATTGATCAAGGAGTATCTCCGTTTAAAAATGCTGAGACCAGTTTTTCTTCCTTTCATGGTCAGGAGGGTGAAGAGTAAGAGACTTTTCTTTTGCGAGTATTTCTTCAGAATCACTAGGTACCCGATTGCCTCCCAGCCAACACTCTTACTGTAACCAGTGCAGTTCTGATGGTCTTTCGCAAAGTCTAGTAGAAGAGGATGGGAGGGAACACCTGCGTTTCTCTGTATTTTGTGATTCATCACATTTTTGGAAGTTCTTTGGATAAAGATAGCTCAAGAATTGCTTCAAGATGCATCCACTGAAGCTCAAGTTACTGTTTTCCTAATTGCTGGCAGTGAACTTTCTGCCCCTCCCTTCGCACTCCTTGTCTCTGCGTGTGAGTGTGAGGGGGTTTCTCGTGCTTCACACAGCAGCACAATTTTGAGAAGCTGACTCCCAGCCCTTGCTGTTACAAGAGGCACATAGCGTAGCACCCCATTTTTCAAAATCGTTTTTGTTGGCTCGTGATTATGCTTGTAAAAAGGTGCTTATTTGGAAACCCCGCGGCCGCGGCCTTAGTGTTGTTTCAGGCCTCTGAGTAGGTGTGGTTAAGCCAACTCGACTGCACAGCGAGAGCGTTTGTATGGATTCAGGGCCAGGGATGGGAGGCTGAGGCTATCTCTGCAGCACCGTGGGGGGAGAAGCTTGGCAGGACCTTCTGGAAGGCAAGCATGCTAGCTCGGGTAGATATTTGAAGAATTTGGGCAAGATCTACTGTTTTGTATATTCATTTTGACTTTGAAAATATCCTTTGGAAATCAGACTTTTCTGGGGCTAGACAGATGAGAAAATATAAGTTCATAGAGCCCTTATTTTCTCACAGGTACTTATGATAAAAATGATTAGACTTATGATAAAAACTCTTATGGGTCTGAGTAGCTATATCCCAGGAAAATTTGGGAAATAAAATATAGTATAATCATACTCTTTCTTAGCATACACATTTTGACCTTTTGATGAATGCCTCTACTTTTTGTGTGTTTTTTAAATAATAATAGTTACAGTCATGTTGTGCATACAATCTTATGAGCCACTTAAAGAGCCTACCTAATTTTCTTTTTTTTAACTGGATATGTTATAATCATTTTTCTTACTATGTTTTTGCAAATCATGCAAATCATCTTTTTAATTGATGGTGAAATGTTTGAGTAATCATCTGTCTAAATTTTCTTAGTTCTCATATTGCTTTTCTCATGTATTTGCCTTTATAAATTTTCCTAAAATGAATATATTTGTGTCAATAGTTTTTGCTTTTTCTTTAACATTCTGGAATATATTCTTAGGACCTGGTCTTCTAGATATAGAATTACTGGGTCAAGTACATAGAAATTATAGTTTTTCTTTATATATTCCAAATTATTTTTCAAAATTATTGCATGAATCCACACTTCACTGTATGAACACTATATTCTTATTGGTGCTTATGGCATTAATGAATTTTAGGGTTACTATAATTATATAGACTATAAAACCTTCACCTGATATAATTTTTAAAGTTTCTCTGGAAAAGTACACAATTTTAAAAAAAGGATGGATTCAAGTATTGTATCTGACCCATTAAAGATGGAGAATTTATTTTTCAACCCTTTCTGAAATTGACCTGAACAGATTTAGCAAAAGCAGAGAGCTATTCTAGAGGATTCTTACAGTGTATTTGAGGTTAGGTGCCCCAAACACAAATATTCAGAACTTTACTGAACATTGCCAACCCTTAACCCAAACAAGAGAAGAAATTTTCATTACCTTGTTCGAACGGTTTGACTATTTGGAGACTGGTGTATAATCTAGGCCTAAGACATTTCAGTTTCTTGAACTTAAGAAAAATGATCTGAAACTTTCCAAAGTAAACACAGTGCACAAAGCTGCTGAGAAGATGGAACTGTTCAAGAAAATGAATACTTACAGGCCCACTATGCTATTATAGCAGATCCATTTTAATTGAGATAGAATGTGATTCCTGAACCAAACTTACAATTCTGGGAATAAGAAAAAAGCTGTGACTTAGAATGTGCCTACCGTATTTGTATCACAAATATACACACATATTTTATGAAAGGAAATCGAGGTAATGATATCTGTTATAACTTTTATCCTAGGCCAAAGACTATTACCTTAAAATTACTGTTCAAGTATTGTTGAGATGAAAACCACATTTAAAGGTGGTTTTCTGCCTACTGATGAAAAATGAATTCATGTTAACAAACCAAGAACTTTAAATGGAATAAATTATAATCAGATGTTGGGTTTCAATTAGCTTTAACAAAAACAAATGATTCTTTTCAGATGAGAATTGATGGCTTAGCCCACGAAGAGTTTATCATTTTTCAAACCAAACATTTTGAGAGGAGGTGATCTGCTTAATTTCATAAAAGTAGGCTTGTGATTTATCAGCTGCAGACTGCTGAGTTTAAGAAATAAGAGCTCCCCTAAATATTTTCTAGGTCTTCTGAATGAGGGTGCCTTGATCTTTAGTAACCTGATTGTGCAAAGCCACATTTTGCGTAGCCCGCTGTGGAAGCGGGGCGTGTCGGGAGCGTAGGTCAGATCCCCCTGAGGAGGCCCCTTTGCTGCCCCTCTTGGCATATCTGCCCTCATTCCACAAGCCTTTGGGTCATACACTTGGTCCTCTCAAGTAGAGAAAAGTGCCCCCCAGGACCACTATTTTTTTAGCCCTTTAGACCTCTTCTAATGAGATATAGTGTGAGGCAGTTGGGGTTAACAGGCCTTGCGTATAGGAAGTTTAGAAAGGGGCAGAAACTGTTTTAATGATAACATGTGAATCAGTGACTGCATCCTTTGGTTAGTCCTGAAAAGCAGCTTCTCTAGGTGTAATGATTACATAATTCTAATGAATTGTGTTAAAAACCCAGAGCACTGGCATGACCTTAACGCCTAGAATGATTTATACTATCATATTTAAACCCTTTACGTGCTTCAGAGTAGTTGTATGTCTTTGTAGTCTTGGGGTTAAGGTGGAATGCGATGTCCGCAATGGGCAATGGGCTGGGGTTATAGAAAGCCATCTCGGCTGAGACTTTGGAAATAGAACCTCAATCTTATCATGTGATTCCAGTGATGTCACAATGCCCAAGACTTAACTATGTGTATGAATTATTTGGCATGGTATGTGTATAAAAATGTAGATTCCTGGACTCTCTTAAAAATTAAGATTCAGTAGGATCTGTGGGTGGGGCCAGAATATGACTTTTTTCGTGAGCACCTCTGTCTTCTACTGTCATACCTTCAGTCTACTGGCGTGTTAGAGAACCCTTGTCCAATCAGATGAGGTGTGTTTGCTCAATCAGACCTATCTCATTTGAGCTAGTGGAAGCAGCATGCAATGAAAAAAAAGATGAATTTTGTGATAGTTAAATTTATTGACAACTTAAAAGAGTATGGAAAGGTTGAAGATTATGTGAATAATTGTCCATTCGGTAGCTCACTGACAGTGTGGAAAGGAGACATGGCACAAACACGTACTATTTGGAAGATCGTTGACTGAAGAAAGGCCATTTCTAGAAGAAACACCTACTAGTATTGCTCAACCAGGGGCATTGGCACAATGGGCAGGACAGTTCTTTGTTGAGCCCAGTGGGCTCTTGGTGGCTGCCCTGGCCACGGAGACCTGGTGTCTGCGGACACTGAATGTCTGCACCAGGGCCCTCCAGAACGCCTCCTGTGACAGCAACCACTGCCACCACTGCACACGAATATTTCCCAGC
Source organism: Anoura caudifer (assembly GCA_004027475.1). Taxonomy (NCBI): domain Eukaryota; kingdom Metazoa; phylum Chordata; class Mammalia; order Chiroptera; family Phyllostomidae; genus Anoura; species Anoura caudifer. The sequence continues at coordinate 102,382 of PVKU01004750.1, forward strand.
AGTCCTCGGAGGAGGGGTGCTTCCTCAGGTAAAGAATCATGTCTCCAGTCACTGGTGCGGCGGGGGGGGGGGGGGTCCTTTTCTTCTCTGCTGCCCTGTACCTGTGGCTCTCCTTCTAGGAACAGGTGCTACTTAAAGTGCTCTGAGGCATATAAAGGGAAACTGACTGAAGTTTTGGGAAGACAGACAGAGAGACACACACGGTATTTACAGACTTCTCTCTCCCCACAAGTCACTTTTCCCATCTCGCCATGTGTTGGTCCTTTCCCACTTTACGCAGGCAGCTTAGACACTCCCTGTGATGTTCATAGAATTCCTGTTGTCTGTGACTCTTATGTAATGTTCAACCTTTAAGAGTTTTGTCATTTTTATTACTGACCTCAAAGAACTTACTGTTCAGTAAGACTGTAAGTTCTTTGAAGTCAAGGTTGCTGGCTTCCATATATTAAATGCTTATAGAGTGCTTATTTGTATATTTTAGAGGTGAAAACAGAGCCTTAGGGAGGCTAAATCACCGCCTGGAGTTATACTGCTAGTAAATGGCAAACCGAGTTGAACCCACGTTTCTCTGTCTCCATAACTTTTATCTTCTTACCATGTGCTGCAAGTGCTGAGTAAGCTTTGTTTAAATGAATCAGTAAGTGAGTCTTCTAGTGTTGAGTTGAATTGGAGTAGTTCTCTTGAAAGCAGGCATATCTTTGTGCCCTCCTAGCCCTGCACCCATCTGGTGGGAAGAACGGTAAATAGACCGCCTTGTCATGGATTTCTGCATATAACCTGAACTTTAAACATGCCTGGGACACATTTGGTTTTGATTTAAAACCAGTTGGCTTGCCCCATTGCCATGTTATTACAAACACAAAAGAAATATAAACTTCATTCCATTAAATAACCATCCACATAAACTCTTAAATAGTTTCATGGTTTTGGACTGGGCCAACACTGGATATTAAGGAAATGGTTATTAACATTATATATTTTATTCAAACTACTTTAATTCTTTAACCCTCCCATAACCCTTCCAAAATAACAAGCAACCTTTTCTTCCTCCCTCAAGATGTTCCCAGGAGGTTAAGAGAGATACAGCTTTGATTTCAGCTGCTGACTCTTGCTATTTCAAAACATTCCTCGTTTTCTGTAGCCTGTCACTGTGCTCTCCACTTGAATTTTTTCAATCCTCTTTGGGGAACAGCTAAGTAAGTTATCTCCTGTAGTAACACTGTACAGTGGAAATATAATGTGAACCACAAATGTAATTTAAAATTTTATTATCACATGTAAAATAAAACAGGTGAGATTAATTTTAATATAGTTTTTCTTTAACACATGTATAAAAATGGTAGTATTTCAACATACAGTTTAAAAAATGAGATTTTTTTTACTTTTTCTGTACTGAGTCTTTGAAATCCAGTATGTTTTTCTTTTTTCGCTCTCACAGCACATCTGGATGCAGATAGCCACATTTCAGTGGCCACAAGTGGCCAGTGGCTTTTGCTTCAGACAGTGCAACTCTGTGGGAAGACCAACAGAAGCTCACTGTGGTGCGTTAGGTATTTATAACTCCATTCAGCTATGTGAAGGCCATGCACCCCCTCTAGCTTTTGATAAAGCCAGAAGAGCGTTTTATTTAAAAAAAAAAAAATGTAAATGTTCAAAGTTGTCAAATAGTGTCTGTCATCCCAGGCCAGACTCAGTGGCACTATAGGGATTGCTTAGGTAAGAAGAAAGAGGGTCTGAAAGCAAGGTGCTTGAGGTGAACAAAGTACCTATTAATCAGCTGGAGTGAGATTCCATAGGTGTATGTTAGTTGGGGTCATCAGCCAACAAGGAAGTCTTCATTGTCAGGTCAACAAATTTGAAGCCTGAATAAACTCTTAGCCAGAGTAGCTTGAAGAGTTCAAGTTAAAAGTTGCTTGAAGTTATTCATAATGTAATTTAGATGTTCTCAGATTTTTGTGAATAATTGTTTTCCTACATTTGACGGCAACAGATGCTTTCTGAACTAAAAGTTGCTAGACTAGAGCGGAGATTTTCAACCTTTTTCATCTCATGTTACACATAACCTAATTACTAAAATTCTGCAGCACACTAAAAATATATATTCTTGCCAATCTGACAAAAAGAAGTGTAATTTTGATTTACTCACACCAGATGGCTGTTGTCGTGTTGGCTGTTGTCATTTTTTTTTTTTTATTTGACGGTCTAAGGGAAAAGACGTCAGTGCCCCTGACTAAATAGTCAGGTATCTCGTGTTTTAAAAATTCTTGCGGCACATGGTTGAAGATCACTGGGCTCAAGAAAATGCTTTGCTTGCGGCTCTGAGTGTGGCGGGGCCACTGCCATCTTCCGTGCAGGACCCCACCCCCACCACTGGAATGCTGGCGGAGCTTTACCTCCCTGAGAGATTCAGCATGTGACAAAAATCCCCTGCAGTTGCATTTCGAGAAGCAGTGGTCTGCCAAGGAATTAATTGTTGGGGTTAGGACAGTGATTCTCAACTCAAGAGCTGTAACACTTTTTGAAACGTGTAGCATGCAATGAAGGGCACTGACCTCTTTTCCCTTAGGTCATCAGATAAAAAAATGACAGCAGCCGACACAACAATCGCCGTCCAGTGTGAGTGAATCAAAATTATACCTATTTTTTTGCTTAGATTGGCAAAAATACATACTTTTTGGTATGCCACAGAATTTTACTAATTAGTTTATGTGTGCCATGAGATGGAAAAAGCTGAAAAATCTCTGGGTTGGTAGATGTAAATCTTAAAGAGAGAGCAGTGGTCCCCGTTGCTAGAATAAATAGATAGGACTCCTCCCCCTACCCCCAGAGGGTCTTTGTCTTTCCTGTTAGCTCTGTTTAAAAATTTGGTGAGAGGCGAAATTTTTAAAAATCACCTCAAAGGATGTCTTCTTGGTATAATTCAGTTAAGACCCATGATCTTGGTCCAAATTATCATAGATAATCCATCTCTTTTCTTTCATATTCTTAGTCATTGAGCCTTTTTAGAATGTGTCAAATTAGTAAGGTGTTACATATATTTTCTTTTGTTTGACTTGATGGGACGTTTTAGTAAACATGGTCTTATTTTAATTAGAAATGTATGTATTTATGTATACATGCATTTTTAACTAGAAATATATGTATACATAAAATTTTTCTCTTTTTGGTTTATGTATTTTAGAGAATGTCTCTTTCTGTCTTTTGTGTAGCTATCAAATGTAGCTACGAATCACAGAAGTTTTCCAAATATTGAATTATTTAGTGTTTTCAGCTAGAAATTTCTTATTATAGGCCTAAGTTGTTAAAACGTTTCCACTGAGAGCTGCAGAAAGTCATTACTTCAGTCTAGAAGGTGCTGGGTTAATTGAGGCCTGTGGTGTTCTATACTTGGTGTGGTTTTATTGGCTGTCTGTTATTCATCTCTGATAGTGTGTTAGTCATTCTGTCTTTTTAGGTAGCTTATATCCGCATTTGACCTTCAGACTTTTGCTGGATTGTTTTATGCGCTGTGGACTGAAAAGGATGCTATGACAGACCAGTAATGGTAAAATTCGGTTCACTCTCAAACAAGAAGGATTTCAAGTGATTTTTATGGAATTAAAAAGTTCAAGCTATTTAAAGAATTCTGGACAACACAAAGGAGACAGTGATAAATGACCCAATAATTTTATTACTGAAATAACAATTGTTAACATTTTGGTGTTTATAGTTTTTTTCCCTAACATATACACTATGTGTAATACATACATACATACTTACCTGTAGAATTGAGATGATTTCCGTACATCCTTACAGTCTCCTTAAATAATTTATTGCATTTTTTAAAAAAAGATTTTTATTTATTTGTTTTTAGAGAGAAGGGAACAGAGAGAGGAAGAGAGGGAGAGAAGCATCAATGTGTGGTTGTCTCTCACGCACCCCCTACTGGAGGCCTGGCCCACAGCCCAGGCATGTGACCTAGACTGGGAATGGAACCAGTGACCCTTTGGTTCACAGGCTGGTGCTCAATCCACTGAGCCACACCAGCCAGGGCAATTTATTGCATTTTTGAACATGGGAATTTTTAACTGCAAAAATAAAACAATATTTAAGGAAAAATTAAACTGAAGAAGAAAATCATTAAGTATCTAGCCACTCTTAAGGTCAAATTTACATTACTTTCATCTGTTTCTTTTTGATTTTTCTCAACAGGACATGTGATTCCGATCCCCTCCCCCCGCAGGGCTGGGGCAGGTATATTTGAGGTATTCACAGTGGACTTGGGAAGCAGGAAGGGAATTTCAGGAAAGATGAGATCTGAGAATCCTTACATCTACTGTGACACACAACATTCAAATGGTACTATTCACTACTGAAGTTTAAACTTGAAAATGTTCTTCAGTTGTCTAGAGAATTTGAATGATTTTAATTGTGAATTGAAGAAACTTTAAAAATAGGCTTAGACCTGGCTGGTGTGGCTCAGTTGATTGCAGCGTTGTCCTGTACACCGAAAGGTTGGGATCAGTTCTCTGTCAGGGCTCAATACCTAGGTTGTGGGTTCGATCCCTGATCGGGGAGTGTATGGGAGGTGGTCAGGTGATGTTTTTCTCTCACATTAGTGCTTCTCTCTCTCTCCCTTCCTCTTTATTTAGAAAATCAAGTAACACTAAAAAGGTAAAAATAATATCTATAAAAATAATAGATTAATATTTACTATTTATTCAGTCAGTTCTCAGAGATTTGCATGCATCTAGAGTATTAGATATGATTCATGAACACAAAAGTTCTCCTGCTTTATAGAGACACTGCATCTTCTACATCTTTTGCTGATTCCTCTTTCAGTGCAGTTGGCCAGATTGTCTGAGAACTCTTCTGACAACAGAAATATACAGAATAAAGTATATGAAATAGCTCTTTTAGGATGAGGATTAAATTGATACCCTGAGTGAATGTTTTAAATTTTTAGTAAAATATTTTTACAGGAGATTCAGGTTCTGTAGTGATGAGAAATTTGTCTTTCAGGTGACCTTAAGTTACAGTAGCCTTCTTAGTTACAAATGTGCTGTAGTTGGGGTATCTTTTTTTTAAATTATATTTTATTGATTATGCTATTACAGTTGTTCCATTTCTCCCCCATCGTTCCCCTCCACCCTGCACACCCCCTCCCACCCACATTTCCCCCTTTAGTGCATGTCCATGTGTCATAAGTTCTTTAGCTTCTACATTTCCCACACTATTCTTGCCCTCCCCCTGTCTATTTTCTACCCACCATCTATGCTACTTATTCTCTGTACCTTTCCCCCCTCTCTCCTCCTCCCACTCCCCTGTTGCTAACCCTCCATGTGATCTCGATTTCCGTGTTTCTGTTCCAGTTGTTGGCTTAGTTTGCTTTTATTTTAGGTGTGGCTGTTAATATCTGTGAGTTTGCTGTCATTTTACTGTACACATTTTTTATCTTCTTTTTCTAAGTCCCTTTAACATTTCATATAATACAAAGGGCGTGGTGTTGATGAACTCCTTTAACTTGACCTTATCCGGGAAGCACTTTATCTTCCCTTCCATTCTAAATGACAGCGTGGCTGGATAGAGCAAACTTGGATGTAGGTCCTTGACTTTCATGACTTGGAATACCTCTTTCCAGCCCCTTCTTGCCTGGAAGGTCTCTTTTGAGAAATCAGCTGACAGTCTGATGGGAACTTCTTTGTAGGTGACTGTCCCCTTATCCCTTGCTGCTTCTAGAATTCTCTCCTTCATTTTAATCTTGGCTAATGTAATGATGATGTGCCTTGGTGTGTTCTTCATTGGGTCCAACTTCTTTGGGACTCTCTGAGCTTCCTGGACTTCCTGGAAGTCTATTTCCTTTGCCAGATTGGGGAAGTTCTCCTTTATTATTTGTTCCAATAAGTTTTCCACTTGTTGCTCTTCCTCTTCCCCTTCTGGTACCCCTATAATTCGGATGTTGAGATGTTTCAAGATGTCTTGGAGGTTCCTAAGCCTCTCCTTATTCTTTTGAATTGTTTCTTCATTCTTTTCTGTTTGGTTGTTTCTTCCTTCTGGACCACTTCATTGATTTGAGTTCCAGTTTTCCTCCCATCACTATTGTTTCCCTGTGAGATTTTCTTCATTTCACTTATTGTGGCCTTCATTTGTTCATCTAATTTGTGACCAAAATCAACCAATTCTGTGAGCTTCCTAATCACCAATGCTTTGAACTATGCATCTGATAGGTTGGCTACCTCTTGGTCGCTTAGATGAATTAGCTCTGGGGCCTGATCTGTTCTCCCTTTTGAGCCATCCTTGGGTTTTTGTTTTTTTTTTTGTTTGTTTTTGGTCTGGTCACAGCTGTTACATATTGAAGGGCAGAGCCTTAGGCATTCATCAGGGTGGGGCTACCCAGTTGCTGGGTTGTGATGCTGGATGTGGGAGTAGGGTCTGAGAGGGAACAATGGCACCTGCTCCGCTCTCTCTCTTGGATTCTAGTCCCTTCTGCCGCTTTCCCCAAGTAAATTGGACTCTTCTGGTGCTGATTTCCATGTGGGCAGGCTCGTGCATGTTTTAGAACCCCATGGGTTTCTCCAACGAAGTCTCCTGTGTAGATGGGATTCTCTCCCAGCACCCCAACCACCACAAGTGTTCTCAATCAGTGCTTATTAGGCTTTATTTCCCAGCGCTGCGGCCCTGCGCTTCGCAGTCCGTCTTGCTGCCAGTTTCCTCTGGTTTATCTGCACGCGAATATGTGACCATGGTCAACCACCTTGCGCGTCTCGCTTGGTCTGCTCGTGGCCTCCCTGCGCCCGGTAACCGCCGCCTGTGTGCCGAGGACCACCACCTACTGCTTCTTCCCTCCACAACCCCTCTCCGCTGGTCGCCGACTCCATCCCTCTTACCAGTCTGGGTGAATTGTTGTTGGACTTCTGTACAATTCAATCCTCTATCTGTTCTGGTTGGGTTTTTTTTGGTTCTGTATTTTTGTTGTCCTTAATCTTGGTTGTGAGAGGAGGCACAGTGTGTCTACCTATGCCTCCATCTTGGCCGGAAGTCTCTTGGGGTGTCTTTTAAAAAAGGGAGGAATGCCCTGAATCTGTACAGATTTGAAGATTTATTTCTGAATTATTTTTATAATTTGAACTTGTTTTTTTCCTGCTCAGATTCCACAGGGGTGAAAAAACCCGTTGCTTATCAAGGGCATGTTTAATGATCTTCCATATTTTAAATATGAAATGCATAGCCCTTGTGTTTTTAGATTTGGCTCCGTAAACCATAAGATGTTATAATGGAAAAGCATTTGAGAATGAAAAGAATATTTAAACGAGTTTCCATGTGTCCTACAAAGAATTTAAAATTGAGTTCCCCCCTGCTTTAATTCAGTAATTAACTGGACTTGCTCCTGAAGTTTGGGGGACTGTAATAATTTACACCTGTTTCAACTTCTGCTGTTTTTATTGGCCGTGGCTTTTGCCATCCCATATTTCTTGTGAAGCAAAAATGTGAAATAAAATATGGCAAAGCACTGAATAAATTATAATAAACATAAAAAATGAGTTGTTCAGCTTAAAATATGAAATGCTTACCTGCACAACCCATGAAGCCGTGTTTCAGTAGTATTGAAATAATTTATTCTGTGTCGTGAAAGTAAAGACAATTGCTTTCATTGGCAAGAAGAATCCAGGGTTTATACAATCAAACGATTAAATTTTGGAACATCAGGCAGAAATCATACTGTAAAGACAGAAACAGGCTACTAAATCATTATGTGTGTTTATATTCCTGTGGAATAAAAAAGATGAGGGTGTATTGGTGTACAAGAATGTGAGGACTCAATGGAACTGTTATACCACAGAATATAATCAGACTTCAAAGGGCAAAGCATGTCATGACATCAAGTAGGGCTGGCTCACTCTACAAGCAACATTTCCCCTGTGAATGTACTGAAGAGAAAGCCATTGAATCCAGGTATTATCATACCTCCTATTTTTTCTTGCAGTCCAATCTCAAATGGACTCCCTAGAAGCAACCTTTATTCTTCAGGCCTAACAGTAGCTGCCTAGCTCTAGTGTTGGGTTAGGAGTAAAGTGACTTGCTTTTTAGCACACTGTCCAGAATGAGAAGAGCTAAATTACAGTCCTGTTAAGTTTAATTTGGGGAGAGTTGTGACTGTGAAAAGATCTTTTGGGAAAGTTGTCAGTAGAACTGAATTTTAATGTTGGCTTTCTCTCACTAGTTGGGTGGCTTTGGACATAGGGGCAAAGGTTGCATAAAAGAGGGCATGCCTTGCCTGTTTTAATCTGCCAGTATAGGACACGTATTTGTGGGGTGGAAGAGTGAACTTCCCTTTGTTCTTTTCTTGGTCTCGAAAATGAACATCTTAAATGCCTACATTTATATTGAGAAAAGAAAAATTCTACAAGCACCCGCCCCCCCTCCCACACACACACACATCTCTCCCTTCTTCAGAGTCTATATTTTGATGCCATGGATTTTAGAGTAAGTTTGGGAATTGAACTCTCACATTTGGGCACAGAAGCATTCCTATTTATGGAAAGAAGATACTTCTGGTGAAATGTTGCTCTCCCTAGATTGGCTTTTGCGGCCTTGAAAGCTTTGCTTGGGTGTGGTCAGTGAAAGTCCTGCAGGAAACCCAGCCACCTGGGACTTAGATAAGGACACTCCCTGCAAAGAGCCAGTGACTGGGACCTGCAGTGGTTTCCACCTGAGACAATGGTCCTCCCAGGTTCTTTTACCAGGGCTCTAGTGTGCTTGGGAAATGACCACTTCTCAGGATTTAGGAGAAAATCAGACTCAGATTTGGAGTTTCTCAGCATAAACATTTGTAATGAAAAAGAACAGCGATTTTTGGTGCTAATGAGTGCGATTTCCAGCATCCTGCCTCCTCTTCCCCCTCAAATCATAAGGTTGCTAAAAGGTGCAGGTTTCTGGTTAAATTTTAGATGTTTTCCTGGAACATAGTTAATTATAGTTTGGATCTAACTAAGGAAATTTCCCCCTTTTTATTCATTCTGCTATTGAATGGCCATTCTGTGAAGTCTGTTCAGATTTGGAATGAGGGGGCATTTCAAGGTTGTGACATAATGAGTTTGTCATGAGCAAAATAAGTGTCCAAAAGGGAGTTTCTGTGATAAAATGTAGTTGTATCATGAAATTTAAACTGATGAATTCTAAGTTGTGTTAAGAGTTCTGTGTGTGTGAAAGGGCTGATTATCTGCTTTCCTTGATAGGCCTTTGAAAATATCTCTGATTCTAAAATTTCTTTTTGAAGAAGAGTTTCCTTGATGTCATAGAATTTTTTCACAACTTTGTGCCCTGGTATGTAGTTTTCATTGCCAAGCAGTTGTGTTATTTATTAGGACCCTTTTAAACTATTTTTGGCTTTAGAGTTAAAGACAGCCAGAGAGGTGGCTGAACTGAAGTTCCTCCAAGGCAGTCGATACCTTGGTTTGTGTCTTTGGGTTTGGGAGCTGACCTTTTCACCTTGCATGGGTGGCCCCTCTCACTAGGGTCTACCACATTTGCCAGTTTATTTAGAAAGAGTAGACTCTGCTTTTCTTTTGTTCAAATCTGCATTTAATGTTTTTAAAAAGGCTTTAATGCTGATATACTTCCAAGTTAGAGAGTGAAAAACATAATTCGTAGAGTTAACTGCATAGAATCTTTCTGTGGAAATGTGTGCTTCAGATGCTCACCTCACCGTCTATACTCGTTCATGCCATTCATGGTGTGGTGTTTGTGCAAAACACAAAGGTGAAGCGGTATTGGCATTATGTATTCATTTTTTGCTGCTGTAACAAATGACCACCAACACGGTGACTCACAACGTGAATTAATTATCTCATGTTTTGGAGGTCAGAGGTCTGATGTGAGCCTCACTGGGCTACAGTCAAGGAGCTGGCGGGGCCTGCTCCCCCGAGAGGCTCCAGCGGAGACTCCATTTCCTTGGCGTGAGGCCTCCCTGCCATCTTCAGAGACAGCAGCACAGCCTCCCTGTCTCTCTCTCCTCCCTGAGCCTCTCCCTCTGTCATCACGCACGCTTTGCCTTCAGTTTTTTGTTGTCGTATGACCTTCTTGGACTCTGAGCTTCAGTCTCACAAGGACCCCTTGTGATTACATTGGGGGCTCCTGGCTAATTCAGGATTATCCTTCTATCTCAAGATTCTTAATTTAATCACCTCTGCAAAATCCCTTTTGCCAGGTAAGGCGATGAATCTGTAGGCTCTGGGGATCAGGACAGGAACATCTTCAGGGGGTGGGCAGGGTTATGTAGCCTGCCAGACATCAGAGTCCAATTTTTAATTTTTTATTTCTTTTTAGCTATTTTTCATGCATTTCCTTAAATTGTCCTTGGTAATCACAGAAGCCTGTACTCTGTGTTCTCTTTTTTGGATGAAAACCTGCTGACAAAAAAACACATTTTTACAAAATTGTAAGTGTCTTGTCTTGTATTTAACTGTAATTTTAATAAAAGTTGGTGGAAAAGCAGTTAATAATACCTGTTATTATTTTGAAGGCAGAGAGAATTTCTTTGAATTTTGAATCCTTCTCAACAGAATGATCTGTCATACTTCTTGGGTCTTTAATCATTTTAACAAGTTCCAGGAGTTCTCACCCCAGCTCCTTTTGTTGTCTGGGTACGAGGTGGCTGCTCCAGGTGACCACTGTCCCTCTGCGTTCTAATCAGACACCTGTTGGGTATTTGCCCACTGAAAGATGCACTTGGAGGCCTGTGGCAAGCAAGATGCTATTGGCTGTTGTCCTCTCTCCCTTTAGTCAAACGACCTACCTCTCCCCACAGATGGAAAGGAAAAATGTTAACAGTCCTAAGACATTTGAACATGCAGAACTGGGTTTGTTCTGTATTTATAGGCTACCATTTAGATACAAAAAGACTTCAAATACAGCAACCTTTTAATTAATCTTACGTGAAGTTTTGTTGCCTGCGACTTTGCCATTACTGTTTAATTCTCATTTTTTTTCTGTCTCTTCATATAAGCCAATGAAGGAGTGAGTTGAAGTAGTATATGATGCCAGCTGAAATCCAAGTAGAGTGTATAGTCACTGAAAAATATAAAACTGACACAGCTCAGCAGGCCCTGTACCAGGAGCCCCGGTGAAAAGGCAGCCACAGGCCTGGGACTGATTACCAACAGGAAGTGCTTAGGGCCCTACAGCTGATTATATGGGCAGTTACAGTTGTTCACATAGTTCCTTAACTGTGAAAGGAGATTACTTTCATCTATGTGTGAAAATAGAGATTTGTGAGTCTTTCCAACAGGAAAGGAGTGGGAAATTATCTAAAGATGTATAACTGCGATCGGATTGGTGTTTATTTTTTATCAAGTTTGTACCCCAAGGAAGCCTGTTGGCAGTTGCTGAGCTTTGGGAGGACAAGAGTGGCATCTTGTTTACCTTGGTATTCTCGTACCTGATACTTGAGAGTTTTTGAGTACATAGGTTGAAAAAAAAAAGAAACTATTTTAAATGTTTACATTTTTATTTGCAGCTGCTGCTGAAGGAAAAGGCAAAAGTGGGGAAGACTTTTTTCAAAAGGTAAGTTGCTTTTTACTCCTGCCTTGGTAATAATTATTGGAGAAACACTCCGGTCTCTCTAGCTACAGTAGACGCTCCTGAAAGCCCTCCTTCCAGGGGAGGGGAGATGGGTTCTTGATAACACAGCTGGAGGTGCTCAGGGCTTGGAAAGGGTGGGCTGCTGTTTGTCACGGTACCTTTGTGAAAAGGCTCCTTCTTGGCAAATCTGATGAAGTTTTTGCTTGGAGACTAGGAGGGCTGCCAAATGTGCTGTCCTGATTACCTTCTTTTACTCTTGCTCCCTATTTCCTTCTTCCCCAAACACATTCCTGACCTGGGAGGTAGAGAGAAGGAATCCCCTCAAAGCTTTCCTCATTCCCAGTAAGCATAACTGTGGGCAGGTACTATAATCCACTAAGATTCACCTTTAGACCTACTTGCTCACAGCTGTCGACCATGTCAGTTCTGTCCTTGGGGTCCTCTGAAAGGACAGTCCTGTGATCTTCAGTGAAGACAGTCTGGCCAGTCATATATAGCAAAGGGAAATAGGAGTGGAGCTGATTAAAAAGTGAATATGAGACAGTAGGAAGAACAGTTGATTAATTCTAATCAGCTCTATTTCTTAAAATAAATGTGTCACATAAGGGAAAATGTCAGTTGTGTCCAAGAAATTGATTCAAATTCATGTTCCTCTTTATTTGGATTTATTGTGTTTGTATTTTTGCTGTTTGGGATCTAGAAAATATGTGTAGGAACAAATGTATAGTTACCTTAGGGGTAGAGAAGAGTAAAAATATAGCATCAACCATGTAGGAGATTAAATATTGCTGTAGAGGGTCATCAAGCCCTTGGAAAGCACCTATGTGTAACCAGATGGCCTTTACAAGCCTCTTTATTCTCTTGCCTTCTGTGTGATCTACTTTTTTTTTTTTTTTTTTTTGGTCGATCTCATCATTCATCTGCATACTCTGCCAAGAGTATTAAAAGCAAATATTTTCAGAGCAGATACTTATATTGCCATTTCTTCATTCTGAAAATATTTATTTACCACCTGCTGTGTGCTACACACTGGAGGGCAAGAATGAGCAAGGCATCAGCCCTGCCCTGAAGGAATTAGTCTGGTGTCTGGTGATATGATCACAGAAATAGCAGGAGAGTCTGGGGCCATAGAGGATTAAGCACTTAACTGGGACTTTGGGAGATTAGAGAGGACTTCATGAGGCCTTCAGAAGAGTAGAAGTTAGCCACGTGAAGAGGTAGGCTTGGGTGGATTGAAAGACCCAGAATGTAAGGAGGCTCAGAGGTAGAAGAATTTATGTGGCATTCATACCTCAGATGTTTGGCTGGCATACAACATACGAGGGGTTCATAGTGCCAGGTGAGCTACAGTGCCCCTATATGATGAAGTACCTTCTTTCAGTGGGAGGGAGTTGTGGATTTCCTAAAGGGATTTAAATTTTAAAAAATTGAAAATGCTGGGTGGGCCACATAGAATGTGCCAGACCACAGTTTTCCATCCCTGCTTTAGGTGCATGCTGTTGAGTTTATATGCTGTGCCTGAAGCCCTTTACTTGGCAATATCTGATGTTGGTTAATATCCAACTTGTCCTTAGTCCCTGGGCATTTCGGAATGCCCTGCCTTTAGCTGGGGCAGGCTTGCCGCAAGGGGAAGAAGACAGAAGATGACAAGCAGATACTCAGGTTTGCCTCGGGTTGGCTGTGGTGGGAAACGTAGATGATATCTGTGGAAGGAATTTTTTTTTCATTTTCTTTAACTTGCAGGTAGATGTAAAAAGCAGACTGTTGAGCTTTGTATGACTCAGACATTTTAAAAGCTGAATCAAAACACAGCGTATGTGGTCATAAAGGACCTTCATTCTTAGAAGATTTGCTAATATTTATCACTCTTTGTGGAGCCATATATACATTCCAGCAATTTAAATGGAAACACATGTTTCAACCCAGGAACATGTGTGTCCCACAAACTATGGGTTAGAATTGCAGATTCTGTTCTTGGTTACAGGTTAATGAGGTTCCTGAATAACTAAACGAGAATAGTTTTTATCTCCTCATTTTCTTCTTCAGTTCATTAGAAAGTGTCTTCCTGATAGACAAGTGCCCATATAGGATTGGGATACTTACTCTGGGAAAAAACCTGTAAGTTAAAGGCAAACATCCCAAATTCCAGAAGAGTAATTTTCAGTGTTTTGACCAGACAGAAATAGACATTATGGTTCATCTGCAGTAGAATGAAGTAATGGAGAAGTATTGAATTGTTCTCCAGGAACTTTCTTCTGGTGGCACGTATTCCAGTTTCACATAATGACATTTGGGGAAACATTTAAGAACAAGAAATAGGCCATATTGCTGGTCATTAGCATCTTTGAAAAATACTTTTCTGTTTCCAGAGTGATGAAAATTCAAAGGCTCTATATGCATATTAGAATGTGTTTTGGCTTTGACTGTAGGTGTGTATCAGAAACCAACATTGAAACCCCTCTTGAGCTGAGTTTAAAATTTGACTACCCTTATTATTGAAAAGAAATGTTTTAGTCTGGGAGGATACCTTCCCAGCTTTGTCCTGTCTCTCCGTAAAGAGCAGATTGGAGGAGGAGTGTGAAACTTTTTATATGTTACTTCATTTTTCTTTTGTACCTTTAAAATAGATGTAAAATTGTAGAGATATAATTATTAACCTAAATTAAGTATTCTCACTGAAAAATTTTGAAATAAAAAATGAAAGGAAATTAAAAATGTCTTTAAGAACATGAGTTGGTAGGTTTCCACAAAGGGTTTAATTGCAGTTTGCCAACTACTAAGATCATCAAATACATTGTCTTAAATTTGAAGCTGTAATAGTGGTTCAGTTTACTATCTGTACACATAAATTTTCCCATTTAGTCCTAGTTATGGTTTCAGAGATCTACCTGCCTGGTTTTCTATGTACTGTTTGACTGCACGTGTTTGAAACATTTTATTTCCCCTGATACTCTGTTAGGGCAAAAAACTAACCAGTTATAGCAGAGAAACCCAATAATATAGTGGCTTAAGGAACAGTTATTTTACTTCCACATAACAGTCTAAGGTGAGTATTCCCACTTGTGGGTAGGATTATCCCATAATGTCAGTGAGAGACCCAGATTCCTTCTGCAAAGTTGCTCTGCTGTTCCGTAAGTCATGGGCCTCATCTGTGTGGTTGAAGGTGGGTCGCCATGTCCAAACGTGAGCTGGTGCGGAACAAGAGAGTGTGGAGGAGGTGGGCCATGGTCTTAAGGGTCAGGGCTGGATGTGGCAAATGTAACCTCTTCTCACATTCCCTTGGAGAAAACTTACTTGCAGGGCCTTGTATAACTGAAGCAATGGGGGTGGGAAGGGGAAGAGGAGCATAGGGATTTCGCAAGTGCTACGCAACAAAAGACAGATTGTTAGGAAAAATGTATGTGGTTAAAGTTTTATATCTTCATGTGCCTTTGAAACCTTTTATATTACTTTGTTAGGGCTGCTGTAAAAATGTTCAACAAACTGCGTGGCTTCAAAAGCAAAAATTTGTTGTCTCACAGTTCTGGAGGCTAGAAGTCCAAGATGAGGGCGCAGCATGGTTAGTTCCTTCCGAAGGCTGTGAGACAATGTTGCCCTCTTTGGCCTGTGGGAGTGCATCCTGAGCTCTGCCTTCATCTTCATGAGAAGTTTTCTCTGAGTGTGTCTCTGTGTCCAAATTTCCTCTCTTTATAAGGACACCAAGTCATATTGGCTTGGATCATATGCGATCACTAGGGTGATTGCACCTAACCATTCATTAATTACATCTACAATGACTATTTCCAAATAAGGCCACTTTTCCAGGTACTGGGGTTAGGATCTTGCTGTGGGAATTTGGGAGTGGCACAGTTCAACCTCTAACACCCTTTAATGGAGGAAATGATTTTGTAGAAAAGTTTACTATAACCGGAAGAATTTGCCCAAACTGTAAATGTTATTTATTGCATTTTGATGCTCAGTTTGATTTGTAGATTTTAACTGCCTAGTCTAAAAGATTTGTACCAAATCTGTTTTTTTCTTATTGCAAGTTATTTCTAAATTGTCTAAAATAAATATATAATTGACGTGTAAGGAAGTGAAAAAAATTTAATTTGTTACCCTACCTTTGAAAGACACCTACTGCTTATACAACTGTAGTCCTTTCTGTCCATATTGGAAATATGCAAGTCAAGTACTTTTTAATATGCTCTGATTGGCTGATGGGATTACAAATAGGCTGTTTGCATTAGCTTTATCCCAAATGCTTTACTATGTTAAAACTTTGCAAGTTTCCCAGTAATTGTACTTATTCTTTGTCTCTAACTACACTGACAAAGGGAGGGAATGGATACAACTTTATCAGTATTCTCTCTAGTTCTTTGTCCACTGCTCATGGCGGCCTTAATTGAAACACATGGAAATGATCTGGCTTTTACAGTGCTTTGGGCAGTTGTTCATGGCTTACTCACTGTCTGTCCTGTTTCCTTTTAATCAGTTCTTTTTTTTTTCTCTCTTGTGAAATGACTATGGCCAGATCTTAGAGGGGAAAATGTGTTGCAGTATATTAGGTGGGGATGGGTATAGTGATTGTATTACAGATGTGACTCATCAAAGCAAAAATGCTTTAGGAACCTCGAATCCCAATGGCTGGAGAAGACAAAATACAGTCAGCATCATAACTGATGAAAGCCAACTTTTCCACTGCATTGGGTTACATACATGCTTTCTCCACAGAGTACACAGCACATATTTTAAATGTGGGGATATTTTATACTCTTAAAAATATGTAGGTTTGCAACACTCACCTATAAACTGTGACTTTCACAAAGGCTAACAGTATGGCTGATACAAATAAGATAGAGTTTGGTGGTTTATGTGGTATATTTTTACTACCTTCAAACTTATCCTTCTTCGGCAAACATTAGTTTTGTCATTTTGAGACTGGAAAGTAGCAACTGTTTTCTTCTGGTGCGAATGGCTGGGAGGAATATTTGCTTTCATCTGTTCCTCCAAATGAGTGTACTAGGTGGTCTTAGGTGGGGTCTGCCTGGATCTTTTTACTGAAGGGGAGGCAGAAACCTCCACTTCAAATAAAATTGCTTCAACTTTCTCCCCTGGCCACTATTTTGTGTATGTTGAATAGAACACATTCCTTTGGTAGTAGAAATAATTTTTAATTATTTCAAGATGAATTCAGTAAATTATAGCCCATGGTATGCCTTTTTTTTTTTTTTTTTTTTACTCTGAATCTTTCTGCTTAAGCATTTTAAGTCAAATTGAATGTAAATAAAATTAGGACTTTTTTTAAAAAAAGATTTTATTTATTGATTCTAGAGGGAGGGGAAGGGAGGGAGAAAGAGAGGGAGAGAAACATCATGAAACATCAGTCAATTGCCTCTCTCATGTCCCCATCTGGGGATCTGGCCCACAACCCAGGCATGTGCCCCAACCAGGAACTGAACCTGTGACCTTTCCCTTTGCTGAACGATGCCCAATCCACTGAGCAACTCCAGTCAGGGCAAAATTAGGATATTTTAGTCTTCGTATTTTTTCAATGGGTAATGCATTCATATGGTTCATAATTTAAATATTACTAAAGGGTGTGTGTGTGCACGCACACATGTGTATGGAAGAGTATTCGATGTCATGGTTCTGAAGATGTGCTGAGAAAGTTATGCAGAAATAGTGTTGATTCCAAACTTAGGCAAAAGTTATTACCAGTGGATATCATCACTAATAGATGGTTAGGCCTCAAAACTGACATTCAGGGACCCTTAGTTCTTATTCCATTATGGCCCTAAGAGTAAGTTTCAGCGTGAGAATCTTCGATCATGCTTCTCTTGATCTGGCTTAATAGGGATCCCTGAACACGTACAACACCTGGAAGAAAGGAACAATCCAAAAACGCAGGTTGTCTGATCCTCTTCTAGAATGGTGTTAAGGATAAGAATTGACCCTATTTTATATCTTAATCACTTGTTCTGCCTTCTCTCAAGAGTCTAGCAAGTACGGCTTAGTGGGCAGTCCACCAGCAACAGGCATCAGGTTGTTTAAGGATGCAGCTGTCATGCGCCTCTTAGCAATTGGAGTAGCTGCATGAAGTAGCCAAGAGTTGGTTTCTGGATTGTAAGATTGAACCTAATAATATATAAAAATATTTAATTAAAATTTCTGGACAAAATGTGCATTTGCTTAATAAAAAGTCTACCAATACATAGAAACGTGATTAAAAGTCTAATCACTCCCCAAAATTCACAGAATTAAAATGTTAGCTTAATAATAAACTGTCTGAATTAAGAAATTCTCAAAAGAAATGTAAATTTATTATTATTGGGCAGAATAAAGTAACAAACACAGTTTGCTTCCAGGATGAATGGCTACCAAGTTTGCTTTACTTATTTCCATTAAAATTAACAGTTTAGATTTTTAAGAAATTGTGTTACATAGCATAACTATGCTTTAATCTGAGTATAATTTCTTTACACTTTTGGAGTTCTCTCTTCCAAAGAACAAGGGAACCTCAATTCATTATACTCTGAATTACTACAAATTCTGAATTAATTAATTTTAAATATGTAAACTTCAGAAAAAAAAAGAAAAAGCCTTGGTGATTTGCTCAACCTCCTTCAGCTGTCTCGGCTCCCTGTCTGTGCTGCTGTGACCATGAGGAGCCCGTGGTCAGACTGCATTCTCAAGCGCGCTGCGTGCCATTCTGGACTTCTGTCACAGTGTCATATACTTGGTTTTTATTTTGGCAATGACTTCACACAACAGCTCTGTGAAAATCGCATGATCACATTTGCTGTTTTATTGCTTTCTCTGTAACCATGGAAGTAGAAGCTGTCATTGAGAGTCCTTTAAAAAGTGTGTTTGATGGTAGTGAGTACACCCTAATTGATACTGCAAGATCTTATGTAAAACTTTTAAAATTTTTTTAGTATATTTTATTGATTATGCTATTACAGTTGTCCCATTTCTCCCCCAACATGCCCTTCCACTCTGCACACCCCTTCCCACCCACATTCCCCTCCTACCCACATTCCCCCCTTTAGTTCATGTCCATGTGTCATAAGTTCTTTAGCTTCTACTTTTCCCACACTATTCTTGCCCTCCCCCTATTTTCTACCTACCATCGATGCTACTTATTCTCTGTACCTTTTCCCCCTTCTCTCCTCCTCCCACTCCCCTGTTGCTAACCCTCCATGTGATCTCCATTTCTGTGTTTCTGCTCCTGTTCCTGTTCTAGTTTGCTTACTTTGCTTTTGTTTTGTTTTAGGTATGGTTGTTAATATCTGTGAGTTTGCTGTCTTTTTACTGTTCATATTTTTTATCTTCTTTTTCTTAGATGAGTCCCTTTACCATTTCATGTAATAAGGGCTTGGTGATGATGAACTCCTTTAACTTGACCTTATCCGAGAAGCGCTTTATCTTCACTTCCATTCTAAATGACAGCTTTGCTGGATAGAGCAATCTTGGATGTAGGTCCTTGCCTTCATGACTTGGAATACTTCTTTCCAGCCCCTTCTTGCCTGGAAGGTCTCTTTTGAGAAATCAGCTGACAGTCTGATGGGAACTTCTTTGTAGGTGACTGTCCCCTTATCCCTTGCTGCTTCTAGAATTCTCTCCTTCATTTTAATCTTGGCTAATGTAATGATGATGTGCCTTGGTGTGTTCTTCGTTGGGTCCAACTTCTTTGGGACTCTCTGAGCTTCCTGGACTTCCTGGAAGTCTATTTCCCTTGCCAGATTGGGGAAGTTCTCCTTTATTATTTGTTCAAATAAGTTTTCCACTTGTTGCTCTTCTTCTTCCCCTTCTGGTACCCCTATAATTTGGATGTTGGAACGTTTCAAGATGTCCTGAAGGTTCCTAAGACTCTCCTCATTTTTTTGATTTCTTGTTTCTTCATTCTTTTCTATTTGGTTGTTTCTTTCTTCCTTCTGGTCCACTCCATTGATTTCAGTCCTGGTTTTCCTCCGATCACTATTGGTTCCCTGTGCGTTTTTCTTCATTTCACTTATTGTAGCCTTCATTTGTTCATCTAATTTGCCACCAAGATCAACCAATTCTGTGAGCCTCCTGATCACCAGTGCTTTGAACTGTGCATCTGATAGGTTGTCTATCTCTTGGTCGCTTAGATGAATTGGCTCTGGGGCTTTGATCTGTTTTCCCATTTGAACCATTTTTGAGTTGTGGTTTTTTTTTTGGTCTGGTCACGGCTGTTACATCGTGAGGGGCGGAGCCTTAGGTGTTCACCAGGGCAGGGCAGTCCAGTTGCTAGGTTGTGACACTGTATGTGGGGGTGGGGTTTGAGGGGGAACAGTGGTGCTTGCTCCACTCTCTCTCGGATTCTAGTCCCTTCTGTGGCTTCCCCCAAGCAAATTCGACCCTTCTGGTATTGGTTCCCAGGTGGGTGGACTTGTGTATATTCTAGGACCCTGTAGGTCTCTCCAACGAACTCTCCTGTGAGGCTGGGAGTCTCTTCTGGCACCTCAACCCCCACAAGTGTTTCCAATTGGTATTTTTAGGTTTTATTTCCTGGTGCTGGGGCCCTGGGTTGCAAGGCCTGTCTTGCTCCCAATTTTCACCTGGATTATCTGTGTGCGAATATGGGACCGCCTGGTCAGCCAGCTGCCTTGTATGGCCTCACTAGGTCTGCCCGTTGCCACCCGGTGCCCAGGATCTGTTAGCCACTGTCTGTGAGCTGCAGTCCACCAACCTCCACTTTATCCTGCCACGACTCCATCCTTCTTACTGGTCTGGATGAATGGTTGTTGGACTTCTGTACAGTTCAATTTCCTATCAGTTCAGGTTATTTTCTTGTGTCTAAATCTTTGTTGTCCTTAATTTTGGTTGTGTGAGGAGGTGCAGTGTGTCCACCTACACCTACATCTTGGCCAGAAGTCTATGTAGAACTTCTTTATCCTCACCAGAGGACATGCCCACTGATTTGGGGTAGGGGCAGGCGGGCAGGGAGAGAGAGAAAGAAAGAAAGAGGAAGAGATGTTGGTGTGAGAGAGAGACATCCATCGGTTGCCTCTTGTATGTCCTGATAGGGGAATGAAGCCACAACCCACGACCGGGAATCGAACCTGCGACCTTTTGGTTTATGGTACGACATTCAAACCAACAAAGCCACACCAACCAAGGCACTGCTACAATTTTTTAAAGTGAATAATTTTAAATCAATATCTGGTGAAAGTTTACTTGTTAATAGTTAAAATGGTGGCCTTTCTTCTTGAAACCAAACTCAAAGCATTGGATCATGTGGAAAATCAAACTAGATTTATGAAAATAGGGCTTTTAAGAAGGGTCACAGGCAGGACTGTGGATTAAATAGCAGTGTAGAGTCTGCCTAGGATAGAATGACTATGGGTAGGTCCAGTTAAATCTTTTACTGGTCTTTGTTTAAAGAGCCTTCTATGTTATTTTGTAAAATGCTCTCATTGAATAGATTTTCAGAATTCTGAATTTATGAATTTCTTAAGTCTTGTTCTTATCAGAATTTGTCTTTATTGAACAGTATTAAGATACAAACATCATTATTCATGGTTGATATTAAGATTTCAGAACAATTTTCTCATTATACAGATAAACCCAAATTATACTAATGAACTAATAATATACAAATGTATATATTTCTGTTGGATCAGAAACAAGTTTTTAAGATAGAGTAACTGTTTTTGAGGAAGTATAAAGTTTACTGATTAGTTTCAATCACAGGAGCTTTGTGTTTGCTTTGGTAGTCTGCGTGTGTGTATATTTAATTATTTTCTTTGATTGTCTTGTGATTCAAATTATTATATCTAAGGATGCATAAGACAAATCCAGTCTTGGATGAACATAGAACATTATCAGAGATGTATCTGAAGATGAATGGGTAAGGATAGTCATTGTGGTGTTATTTGTAATAATTTAATAAGTTAAAAATAACCCAAGTGCTTACTGTGGTGTTTAGAATATGATATATCCAAACTTTGGCTTAGTACGTAGGCATTAAAAATCATGGTCTTTTATAAATACTTAATGATTTGGGAAGTTAATTATTATATAAATACAAAAAATGAGGAGAAAGACATATGAACAGTTTGACTCAAATTTTGTTACCTATATATAGATTCATGACTAGAAAAATGACCAGGGCAGAAATTATGCCAAAACGTTAAGTGACTGTCTCAGTGATGCGATTATGGTTGACCTTTATCCTTTATGTGTAGTTTTCCACAGGGAACCTCTATTACTTTTAAAAGCTCCTCATGGAGAAAAGCAGATCATGATGGTTAAAGCAGGCTGTGGCTGCCCACGGACTCATAAATTCCCGCCAGCGGGTAGAGTGTACAGAGGAGTCCGGAGGTGCTCTGGCTCTGCTTCCAGTCAAGCACTGAGGTCCCTTCCGTGTCACCTACAACAGCTACAAAGGCAAAACAAGTTTCAGATACACACAAGGTAAATCAGTGCTGATTTTTAGAAAATCCTTTTTTTAATCCGTTTGCCCTTGTTTTGCCATTTGGAGTTATAGGAAAATTTGAAGATAGTTTTTGCATCTCTGTGCCTTCTTTTCTTCAGTCTAAACATACTTACTTATCCTAGGACTTAATTTTCAGACCCCTGACCATTCTTTAGACTGTCAGGAGCTAGATCATTGTCCCATTTTCAATGTGGCAGTGGTTTAGATAGTGGCAGATGTTTTAGATATAGCCCGAGCAATAGAGTTATGGACAGTGAGGCCATAATGTCCACAATATGGATGTGATCCAGAAGCAGCCAAATATTATATAATACTCAGGCACTGTGAATTGGTTACAGGCTCGAAGAATTGGCATTTCATCCAACCAAGGAGGAAAGGTTGGCTTCAGTGTCATTACTAGGTACCTAACAGAAAATAAGGAGACCTCATTTCAGACTGGCAGGCAAAGACCCACTTAGATGTGACTCACACATTCTGTCTCTCGCTCTAAGCTCTTGCCTTGACATTGGGCTTGTAGACCATGTGGCAGGATGGTTTGCAGAATGGCATCCCTCTCAAAGACCTCACCTGGGTCTGTGACTTAGCAGTCAGAACTCTTGTATGATTGTTTTTCCTCACCGCGGACTCCACAGGGTTCTCTGGGATGGAGGTTATCAGCCACAGGATGATAGTCCATAATATGAGGGGGTCTGTGCTGTGCCTTGTAGTGTGACTTAAGTGAATGCTATGACATTTAATAAGGAGCTTTAAGCTTTACTCATTTGCAATGGGTTCACAGAAGAATTGGTGCATTTGAAAGCTGGATGTGGTGGTGGTGGTCTTTGTCTTCTAGACAACAACATGAATAGTTTCAGATTGAGTTTTTTTCCAGGGTTGGACAGCTGGTTTGTGTCAGCCAGGACTTGAAGAGTGCTGATTTGACTTTGTTTGACTATTGTTAATAAAACAAATTATTTTCTTTAAATCAGCAATCATGCACTTTTGAGTGGGCTAGGCTTCCATCATGAGAGAAGTTTTATCGAAAGCTTTGGTAAATTTGGTACATTAGAGGGACAACCACAAAGCTAGAGACAAATTAATGTAGTAAAAAAATGGCACCGATTTGTCCTTCATATTTTGTTTAAACAGTCAAGATAGCAAAATTACATTAAGTTGGTTGTTCTGAAGTTTGTACCTAACATTTTCCTGTTTTCTACCTGCAGAACTTACAATAACAATTTGTTGTTGTCCCACAAATGGTCTTTTCTTCAATTTTGGAACTCTTTCTGTGTTTTTTTAAAGTCCAGCCTTTTACTTGATGTGTTTAATATTTTCATTTTATTTAGGCAAAAATAAATCATAGAATCTATCCTCAGGCTAATTCAACTCTTACCTTGCTTTTGTCTCCGAATGCTACTTTTAAATTTATGTACTTTGTAGTTTATGTGGTTCCCTGCCTGCCTTCTCACACACCGTGCCGTGGAGAAGGGGAGGAGCGAGTCATGGTTTGTACCAACCAGCTCTGCTTCTCAGCCCTTCTGGCCACAGTCGATGAGCCTAGATGGGGCACCGGACCCAACACTGGCCTTCACCTGTGTGAGTGGCTCTGAAAACTCACTGTGATTTATCTCTAACAAACCAGGAAACTAAGACCTAGCGTGGTGGTGGGAATGGAATGGGAAGTAGGATGGGTCAAGGGAGAAGCCAGGACAGACAGTGTTGGCCATGGGAAACCTGGAGTTATA
The DNA here is from genome assembly GCA_004027475.1 of Anoura caudifer. Classification (NCBI taxonomy): domain Eukaryota; kingdom Metazoa; phylum Chordata; class Mammalia; order Chiroptera; family Phyllostomidae; genus Anoura; species Anoura caudifer. The sequence continues at coordinate 126,109 of PVKU01004750.1, forward strand.
AGGGAGAAGAAGCTGTGAGTAAGCAGAAGAAACCTGCCCTGGAAGGGAACGTGGAGTGAAACACAGAGAGCAGGTACCAGAAATAAGCGAGACTCTCGCTGGAGCTGGCACAGCGTGCGATGCTTCTCAAGTTTGGATCTGCAGGTGTCCTTACAGTTTTCTCCACTTCTCCTGATGTAGTTGACAACCACGATGAGGTCTGGTAATTAAGAATCAGACCAAAACTGCCCTGATCCGTGTGGCTCAGTTGGTTGGGCTTCATCCTGCAAAGCAGGTCACCAGTTCAATGCCCAGCACATGCCTGGGTTGTGGGTTCACCCCAGTCAGGTCATGTATGAGAGACAATGGATTGATGTTTCTCTCTCTCTTCCGCCCTTCCCCTCTCTCTAAGAAATAAATGAAAAAATCTTAAGGAATCAGACTAACATATAATCATCATTCATGGACTTGAATAATTAATTGCATAATCATCCTTTCTTCAAAAGCTTTATGCATTCTCACTTCAACAAAATTTGGTGTGGTTAAATTAAGTTAGATCTTTAAAGGAGCAGTGCTGGTAAATAAGACATGACACTTGCCGCAAGCCTGTCATTAAAATAATGTATATAGCAGCAATACCATGTGTTTTAAACCATGAAGACACATTGTTCCAGTGTATGATGAACGCCCTCTCTGTATATACTGTATAAATATACTAGTCTTATTCAGGGTGTGTTTCTTTTTGCTAGTCAGTTGCTAGTCAGTTGCTAGCATTATTCAAGGAATAATAGGCTCATCACTATTAATATCTTAGGTGGAAAAGAATGTATTGCCCTTATTTTCCAAAATGATTTTGTTATGGACTTTTATTGTACATATTATGATTTTTCTCCTCCGTGGCCATTGACGTTAATATTGTTTTAGTCAATATTATACTTTTTGTGGGAAGTTTGTAGTCTGCCAACATGCAGAGAGATTAGTACAGTATAAAACATTTTCTGTTTTTCTTAATAGTAGTTAAGGAGAACACTTTGTTACTCTGAGCCTCTTTAAGTAACATGATCCTTGAATTAAATTATTAAATATCCCGAATGTTGCTCTCTCATTTTGTATGTTTAACAGTTGTGGCTTGTCCCAAACTAGTGCTTTTGCAGTTTTTAAGTTTCTTTGGATATAAATTTCTCCAAAGGAGCTGCCTTTTGGCACTTTAAGTGGTGGAAAAATAGATTTTATTATCCCCCTTTTTTCTTGGTGAAATCAAAATTGTCTAGGAGAAGTATTTAAATGTGTCTTTCCTTTGTTAGCAATTACCATTTCTAGTACTTTTTTGTCAACTTAGATTATCAGTCATTCAGATTTTCTGCTTCTTACTGGGGAAAGTGATGATGGGTGGGGAATGAAGGGATTTAGCCAGGGATAAAACCAACTGCAGGCAAAAATACAGAGGCTTTTGTGTTTTCTCCTCAGTTTTCTTTCTTGAGTTCACCATCAATTACTTTTTGAGAGGGGGGGGGGAACCCAGCTTCACTTCCCATGTGCCTGTTTACTCTGGAGTTACCAGGAAACTTTGATCCCCTGTGAATAAGAAAACTTTCAACTCAGATAGTTCGGAGTTGTTTTCTTAAATAGAACGTCTTCCTGTTATGTTTTTCTATGGGATTTTCTAAGACAGTGGTCCAAATTCCTGTGTAAGTCAATAGGAGGTGCTGTTTGCGAAGCTCTGGGGCATATTCCCTGGGTTGGTGAGTTTGGAGAGCCTAAGTTTTGCTTGGCTTCAGTTAGTACATTGAGAGGGAGGTAGTAACAGGATTGAGAAAAAAGTATTTTTCAGTACTTCCTTGAAACGTGGCTATGTCTTCTTATTTGAGTGTTACTTCACTTTGTATCCCTCTCGTAAGTTAAAAAATACAGTGAGTTACCTCATGACCTGTAACCTAAAAACTCTCCTGTTGTCTTGTAGGTTCCATGGGAATGCTAAAGAAGGAATAATTTCTACTTTCAAAGAGCTTTCCAGCTGAATGGGAAAGATACTTGTAAGAAGGGGTTAGAGTGAACGGTTATGTACAGATTTTACAAAGATGCTCAGGACAGCTCTCAGGAGACATTCACTGTGAGCCTAACCCTGTGCCTGGTGCAGGGCTGAAGACAGGAAGAGGTGGTCTTGCGGCTCCTGTTTTCAAGAGGGTTACACTCCAGAGGAGAAGAGGCACATGAGTGCCACCCAGTGTGGCAAGAGTGTATAATAGAGGAAACAGGAGCGGTTCTTCCTGCTCGGACGAATCAAAAAGGCTGCCCTAAGCAGCAAGAGTCTCAGTAGGGCCTGGAAGGGCAGGTTAAAAGAGTCTAATATGTTGGGCAGGATTAGGTGAGGTTTTGTAGAAGGTTTCTGAGGAGACAGCAGAGTTAAGATTAGGTCAAGCTCTCTTCTACGCCTGTGATTCATGACCTAAATGTCTTAATGGAGGCAGGATGGAAAGGCATTTCTGGCAGGAAGAACCAACTGCGTGCCTTTGCAAAGGCAAAATAAAAGGACAGTAGAGATTGTTTCTCTGTCATTTAGCCCTGCAAACAACTGAATTAAAAGTGATAAATACCATTATATCATCTGAGCTAATTATTCACAGGTTCAGGTGAAATGTTGAGAGGATGAGTGGAAGGATTTGAAGTCTAGATTAAGTTTAGGGGATTATATTATTTGTATTCATTGTCTACTCAAAGGTGATGAAAATTAAAAATGATAGAATCACCAAACATTTTGCAACGTGGTTGGTTTTGCAGCTTCTGACTTCCTTATGAATGCTGGGTTAAGGATGCATTATTACTTTTTTTCTTCCTACTGCTTTCCTGGATGATAAATGCATTCCCAGGAAGATTAACTTACAACTATGCTTTGAAACACGAGTTTTCAACTATTATAATACCTTCCTTGCACTTTGGATGATAAAAGTTCCAAGCTTGGGATGATGGCTATAAAATAAATAGCATCATTTAACTAAGTCCTGAGCCTTCTGTGATATGCCATTTTAAAATGTCTTTTCCAGGAAGACGGTTGAAAGTTTTGGCTTCGCAGTTTACCTCTGGCTGTGTTTTATGGAAATCACACTTAAAACTTCTGAGAAATAGGTACCAGTAATTCAAGTTTGGAAAATAATAGAAAATTTGGTTCTGTTTGTATAAAATTAAAGAGTCCCTTAAAGAAGTTGTTGGCTATCAGCTTAGCATACACTAGTATTAGCATTAAACCACCAGTGTAATGATAAATAAGTACAGAGAAGGGAAGGCCAAGAATATTTGAGATCTGGCATCATGTGCAGAATAAATATAGCCCATTCTCAGTTTTTCAGGGGCAGATTTTCTAGCTGAATTATTAACTGGAATTCACATTCCCTTTCCCACATCTCCAGCTCTGCTGTTAACCATTTTAATGATAGTGAACTCCTAATACATAGCAGTATTCTTAACCCTCCTCCCTGCATGTTTGCCTGAGTGTTACCAGCATTGGGGTTCCTAGGGTCCCTAAGATGGAAACCTAGAGGACACCCCAGAGGAGTTTCCAGACAGATTTTATTAAGCCAATGCTTGAGCATAAGGGAGGCAGAACAGAGGAAAGGAAAGTCCCCTGTGCTGGCTGCTTTTATAAGCTGGGGACAAGGTGGGACGGCTTTTTGAAAAAGGCAGGCTTGCAGAATTTTCTGTTTCAGCATCCGGTGCCTTCCTTTTCTGCCTGTCTGGCTTGGTAACTCTGTTCACGCCTATGTCGTGGGGGCAAGATGGCAGACTGCTCATTACCGCCACCCCAAGAAGGTTGGTTAAACCTTGATCAACTGTGCATTCAGGTCAGTAGTTTAAGCAGGCACTTAGAAGGAGGTAAAATAGCTACCTCTGTGGTTTTGAGTTGGCAGTAGAGGGGTGGCGACATTTTTGCGTTCCTTTAAGCTATCTGGTGTCCTTGGGGTCCCATGCCCAGGTTCCGGTGCTGGGTCATCTGGACCTTTAAAAAACTATTGATGCCCAAACTAGAGATTCTGATTTAATTGTTCTGGAAATAAAGCTTGGGCATTGGTATTTTTTTTTTTTAAAGCTGCTCAGGCAACTTTAATATGCAGCCAAGTTTGGAAACCACTGATACGGAGTATGGACAAGTGTGAAGAGAAATTCTAAGCTTATGTAGCTTATGTTAGTCTCTCATGCTGATGTGGAAGGGGAGGAATTTTATGTATTTTTTTGTGTACCTGTCATTACTGGTGGATTTCACTTTTCTGCTGAGTTTCATTCTCTCAGGACTAAACGTTTCATTGTATGATTTACAAGAAGGTATGCTGTGAAACACTAGTTCTGTATTATGTTAATAAGTCTCCTATTTTAAAACGTTCTTTCCTGCACAACTGCTTACAGACTTCAATGTGCTATTCTTTGCATTTTGTGAATTTGTTAGAGGAATATATAATATGCAGCACTTCACAATATTACTTGATCAAATTCTTTTTTTCTTGCTGAAAATCTAGTCCGTAGCAGCTATTTTGAACTTTTTTATCTCATAGCAAACATATACTAATTACTAAAATTCTGTGGCACACCAAAAAATAGATTTTTTTGCCAATCTGACCAAAAGAAAGGTATAATTTTGATTCATTCCCACTGGGCAGCTGGTGTTGTGTTGGCTATTATCATTTTTTTTTATTTGAAAATTGAAGGGAAAAGAGGTCAGTGCCCCTGACTAAATAGTTAGGTATTACATGTTTTAAAAATTCTTGAGGCACAAGTGGTTGAAAATCTCTGGTCTACAGAATTAAATAGTGAATCATTTGAAAATTTCTTTTTTTCTTTTAAATATTTATTTACTTATTTATGAGAGAGGGGAAGGGAGGGAGAAAGAGAGGGAGAGAAACATCAGTGTGTGGTTGCCTCTCACATGCCCCTAACTGGGGACCTGGCCTGTAGCCCAGGTATGTGCCCTGACTGGGACTTGAACTGGTGACGCTTTGGTTTGTAGGCTGGCACTCAATCCACTGAGCCACATCATCCAGGGCTGAAAATTTATTTTTTTCATTAACCAAGCTGTGTGTGAGGGCTGGATGTGATGTAGTTACACAGCGGAGGCTTTCTCAAGTGACTGTGTCCGCACCTACGCTGTGTGTCTTCAGTGACTCCCGTGGTAGGGATGAGAGTGTATTTCACTGTGTTGCACATGAGTCTTTCCTGAAGTACAACAGCTATCAGTTTATCTCCACGCTCAGAATTCCTTTAACCTTTCTCCGTTGCCTCCAGATGAAGCTCAATGTCTACCTTCAGCATTGAGTGTTTATGACAGTCTGGTTACTTCCTGCTGTTTAACTTTGTCTCCCATGCTCTTCAAACCAATCCCCCCGGCTGGTGATGGCCCGAAGCCTCAATTATTCCTGTTTCTAGTGTCTGTAGATAAAAATATCTGCCCACCCGGGAAGTCTTTCTCTTGTCTGTCTCTCTGATCCTGTCCAGCTGGGAATTGCTAAACATCCCACTCTTCTGTGGGGTACTCTGGACTGGTCCAGTCTACATTGACAATTGCCATTTATTTATATATTGCCCTTTGTTTGGCTTTTATTAAAAAGTTAATTTTCTCGCATTGTTGCCCTGCTCTTTTGAGTTGGTATATGAATAGTTCAACTAGTCTCTGAATGCCCAAATCCAGAGAGCCCCTTCTGGGCCAGGGTGTGCATCTCCGAGGCGGAGGGAAGGCCGCAGGGCCGTTACTGTTTCAGGATGAGGGTGTGTGTCTTCAGCTGGTTGGGAAAAACACAACATGGTTCTGTAATGCTGTTGGCAACTCTTCTCAGTTTAAAGCTGAGTGACAGTAACTTTTATTTGGGGGCGGTGCTTTGTGGGTTCTTTATATTGGGAAAAGATTCTGTTTGTTTTTATTTAAATATGCTCATATATTTTGCATTTTAGAATAAAATTTTTCTGTAGTGGAGATTATTTTCTTTCTTTTTTTCTTGAGATGGTGTTAAGTTCTTATATAATAAGATGGGTTTTTTGTTATTAGAAATACTGTTATTCCTTTGTTATGAAATAGACATTGTCAGGCTGTGGCTGGATGAGGTTTGCTACCAATAAAGAATAATCAGGGCAAATTGAACTTTCATTACAGATGCAAAAAATATTTCTGTTTTGCTTGTCCAAAGAGGATAAAAAGAAAATCCAGGCACCTTCTTGATTCAGGAGCTGCCAGGTCTCTGTGGCTCGAGGACTGTTTCATGTCTCAGCCACGTGAGCTTGTCATTTGGGTTCTGACGTGCATTGCCTTCCCTCCTCATGCAAGCTCTGCTTGCGGCGTGTGGTTTTGTGCCCTGCGCTCTGAGGTGATGCGAGCCCTTTGAAGAGTGCTGATGAATTCCCCCTTCTACAGCCCTTCGGCCTGCGGGTACAGGTAGTGGAAACCACGCATCATTATCATTGTGGAGGCTTTTATTTAATATCGAATGTAGGGCACCATTAGGTGTCTGCCGGGACGTGATGAGATAGTAGATTCTGTTAGTTGCTGACGGGGTGGATGTACTTTATTGATCCCCTATAGGTCCAGATGGTATAACTGACAATGAAGTGGTACCAGGATGATGCACCAGAGGGAGGTTGGGTGACTTAGTGCTGTGGTGGCCAAGGGAAGCCACTTAAATAGGACCTGTAAGATGAAGAAGGACTGGGAACTTTGGGGAGGTATGAGACAGGGAGATAAAAGGATGTATTTGAGGAAATGGGAATGGAGAATTTTGATAGGATCTAGTGAAATGTGGAAGAATACAGAAGAATTAAGGATGACTTCAAGGTTTCTAATATGAAAAAAGGACAGAAATAGTAACATTTGGGAAGAGAGTTGTTTTGAAGAAAAATAAGACTTTGAAGTCAAGGTGGAGATGTTTACTTGTGTGCTTAGGAGAAAGATCAGGCCTAGAAATAGTGACTTGCTAGAAATACCTTGCATTGCAGAAAGTGAAGTGGTTCATGTAAAATTGCCTATAAGCTGTCTTAATATTACAGAAAATGACAATGTTTTAATGTTAAGTAATTATGGAGGTGTTTTTGTTTGTGGTTTTTTTAAGACCATTTGAAAAATGGCTAGAAAATATCCAGTAGAATAGGTGGGGATGTGTGTATTCTTTTTGAGATGCGGATCTGAATTTGGAATAACTGAAGCTGCAGTTAGAGGAAGAAAGCTTCACTTATTTGGCTCTTGCCTTCTTTGCTCTCTTCTTGTCTCAGCCTCCGCTCCTCCGACTCTCCTGCCTCTTTTTGGTTCTCAGTGCTTCTGTGAGGTAGACCAGCGTCTTGTTGCCACATGTGCATCAGTATATGGCCCTCCAGTTTACAGACAGACTCGAAAACTCCTTCTTCCAAAGAAACGCACGTGTCACCTCAGTGGTTTTGTGGGATGGTGGTAATGGGAAGGGCCGAAGGCGGCTGAACCGGTTTTATTAGCAGCTGGTTGTTCTGAAAAGAGAGTTCGATGAGAAAGAAGAGGGAGATGACCCAGCACTGGATATCTCTTCTAGGTCTCGGTTGTTGTTTTTCATATGGGAGGGGCAGAACCATCTGCTCGCTGAAGTTCTGATGCTCCGTTTTTAGGGCACATATCTGTGTCCATACTATATGTGTTCCCAATAAATCAAAGCAGAGTTCCAAGTAGCAGCTCACAGAGCAGCTGTTCTTCATGTGACATTTCTGTAGCACTCTTATATTTGCCAAGACTTTTATTTTCCTAAACTCCACAGGAAGATAAGGCAACAGGAGGGTCTTCAACTGTTAAGGCAGTTGATAAGCAAGCCTGCCATTGAAATAAATCCCAGTTCATCTTCTCAGAAACGATGTGGTAATGAGAAATGGGGTCAGGTACAAGAGATTCATTCTTTGTCCCGAGCCTCAAGGCTAGCTAGCTTTTGTTAATTAAATTTTGGATAGAAGTGGTCATTTTTCATTAAGCATATAAGAAAACATTATTTTGTTCTCCCTTTTCTGGTGGAAGCAATATACAGTAATTTAAGCACTAAAAGCGTCTCAGAAAAGATTGGGTTAGAAAGGAATTGAATCCACAGTGTAATTTTTGTTCCAGGTTTATATTATAAGCCCTACCTTTGTTTAGTGACAGCATTCCTTGCAGAATTCACTATTTGGGTATCGAAAGGTGTTGGTTTGGTAGAAAGAAACCGAAGTTACTGTAGAATGCTTGTACCAAAATGTTTACCTGCAGTCATGTAGGGCCATTGTGAAATGTAGTAACCAGTCTTTATTCAGATTGAAGAAAGCTGTATTGTGGCATCTTTACATGTAAAATTCTAAGGTGTGTTGCGTCATTAGATTCTAAAGAAATTATGTACTTCTATTTTTTCCTTTTTGGGAGTTCTTTCTTTGCAGAGAACAAAAGTTTGCATATGCAGTTTATAGACATTTGTTAAATCTTAAGATGGTTGTTGCAGCCATGGAATCCATTCACTCATTACCTGGCTGTGGATCAAATGAATGAAGTGATGAATGTACTTACTAAAAACACTGAGCCTTGGTGTGTGCCAGCTTTTGTGTTGGGCCTGAAGTACAATGGTGAACAGTTCAGTCACGAGTTCTGCCATTATGGAGCAAATAGAAATTTTACTGAAGGATATAGATAAAATAAAAGGAAACAAGCAAATAAAATAATCATAATACGTCTAAGAATGAAATATACAAGGTACAGAAGTAGAGAAAGGCTTATTAAAGCAGATGAATATACATCAAGTAAAAAAAGAACTTAAACTTTTAAAATGGAGTAAGTTCAGAGGACAGCTAAGTTTTAATCATTTGCTTTGAATGTACAAGAAGCTGTCTTAAATATTTACTTCAGTTTTCAAAAGCAGTTCTTTACCCTCCCACCCCCCACTTAGACCAACACACTTAAGTCCTACCCATTAAGGATATGATTGTGTTTTCTTTCAGTTGTCTTGAATGGAATGCTTTTACAGTTCTTCCAAAACAATAATACATTCCTTAGAGCTAAGGCTCAGCAGGAATAATGAAGCATCTCAGCTGACATATTATTGCATTCCCTATGATGTTAAGACAGTTGGTAAATAATTTCTTTTTATAGAGCAACTAAAGCAGGGGAGGGAGAGCAGGAAAGGTTGAACACAATTGAAGCAGCCTGATCCCAGGAAGCTGTTTAGGGCAGCCCTCCTATGTGATGGCTGCTGCTCACTGGTAGCTGTGCTGGCCAGAGGGATGTTTTGTTTGCCTTTTAAATCAGGGCAGTGCTAGTGGTGTGGTTCTGCTGTTTTGCCTTCTCTTCAGGTCGGAGTTTTTGTAGGGCTTGTTGCAAACTGAGAGGCAGATGTTTGCCTTCCAGAGGTTCGGGAATGATCTGGCGCCATCTAGGTTGATATTTTTGCATTCTCTGAACACCGTTGCTGAATAATTTCAAGCAGTGACAACAGCTGAAAGGAAATGTTATGGTGGTGACCTCATACCCTGGACTAGTCAAGTATTGATGAGTCTTAAAGAGACCAATCATTTGTGATTTTGAGTTCTAATACAGTTCACTTAAGTGTAGTTTAGTAATACTAGCAGCTTCTATACTTTGTAGTAGATAATGAGTTGGCCAAGTGATTGGTAATGGGGTTATACAGAGAGCACCTCACTTAGGGGATTCTTTGTTCTTTTTTTTTTGTATTTTTTTAAAATTGTGACAAAATATACATAACAAAATTTACCATTTTAACTATACTTACGTGTATAGTTCTGTGTCATTAGGCACATTCATATTGTTGTGCTACTTTAAGAGGTTCTTGCTATGAAATAGCAACCTACCTGCATTGATGTTTTGACATTAAGAAGGCCACATGTTCATAGAGAAAAAAATTAAAATTGAAACATAAATACAAAGTATTTTGCTAGAAAGACAAATTTTGAATTGTAATAGAGTTGCTGCAAATTTACAGTGAAACTAGAATGGCCAGGGCTCATTGAGGCCAGCTTTGCACGCTTAAATAAATGGCAACCAGTCACTCTGGAGCGGGCATTTAGGGTTATTAAATTGCCGATAGGCACTTAATGCCTAGAAAGAAGCATGAGGAGTCCTCTGCATTTCGGGAGGGGTGCAATAGCTCCGCTTGTGGGTGAGTGAAAATGAATAGCAGCTGCTCTCTGTGGTTTTTGTTCCCATGTTGTGAAAGAAAGATGCTAGTGGGCAAGGGTGGGGTGCTGTCACTAGTGGGGTTCAGTCAGTGCTCCCTGAAAATGTTTATTAAGGGTGTGTGTAGTGCGCTCCAGTACGGAGAACAGTGACTTTGGTAGGGCAGAGGAGGAGGTCAGAGAGATAAGTTCTAGGCGTACATTACTTCCAGAACTTTGTGGAACTTTTTCTGGGATGAGTTCCTTGTGAGTTGAGAATGTTTGCAAAACCCTGCTCTCATGTCTGGCCCATGCAGTCATTATTCTGGCCTGTCGTCCTCCATGTAGCCAGTGGTCTTGCTGGAAAGTGCGGTTGACCGCATAACTCATCATTTAATGGGACCTATCAGCAAAAACACATATGCTTCTGAAAAAGTGGATCATTTGTCTGTGTTATTCTTCTGCCTTAATGCCTATGAGGTGATATTTACTAATGGGCCTTGTAAACCAGGTCTCTCTTCTCTTGGACATCCCAGAATGAAATCTTGTGTGTTCTGGCTCTCTCAACTAATCATTACTTAAAGGAACACTGAGTTGAATTCCCAGCTTAAAAGCTGGGGAATTGAAGTCCCTGGGTTGGTCTGTCTTCTGAAGGCTTTGTGATGGAACCTCTGAGATCGGGGCGTGAGCATTTGAGACAGGGAGGATAATCTCGCTTACGTGACAGCTTTGTGCGTCAAGAGTATTTGGCTACATTCAGTGGTTTAAATCACCCTCCTTTGATTACAAAGCTCTTTGCTGTCTTCTTCCTTTGTGGCTAATTTTGTCAAACTTCCCAGTTATTTCCTGAAGCAGTTTCCTTCATAGTCATCCATCACCATCTGTCCATCAGGAATATTTTTTAGTTAACTGCTAAACTGTAGCTTGGCTGGACTAGACCAAACACAGAATTCTTATATTTTTAGTGTGAATCCTGAATGTCAGAGTGGTCAAACTTTTCTATTATGTTATCCCTCCATAAGGGATTTAAGGTGCCTTAATAATCTGCATGTAGTAACACAGACTGACAATAAATGAAGAGGAAATGGGCATGATGGAAAAACGTGAGTTGGAAAATAATTTGACCAGAGGACCGGTAAGGTTTGTATACAACACACACATCAGATTCTGAGCTTCCCCACCAAGACCAGAGCTGAAAAAGAAACCTGGCCAGTTATAAGAATCACAAGGTCCATGAGATGAAACCAGAGTCAGTGGTTCAGAAAGCCCACAGGCTTTATCGCTACAGCAACCTTGGAAGAGCTTCGATGAATCTGCTAAAGCAGGCACTGCAGTACACGTGTAGTAGAATACATTGTTTACAGCAGCTTCCCCAGCTGCAGTATGGTTGTGGTTGTGTCTTGTTATGTCTCAGTATAGGGAAGACAGATTGCATCTTCTTATGTGATAATATGAGTTAAAGCAATTCTGCAAGAGTTGGAAATTTAGTATTCTAGGATGACCTGTACAACTATCAGACAACCTTCCATGGATATTCTTCCTCCCATCTGAGTTAGATAATAATTGGTTATCTAGCCTTTATTATTTATTTTTTGTCATTGCTACTAATTCTAACAATAGCACCACTTATAACATAGATACCTATAATATGTCAGACATGGTACTAAGGCACTTGCTGCGGAAGAGATCTCTTAATCCTTGTAGAAACCCTGTGGCTTTCTTATGTTAGAGAAAGGAAATTGGCTCGGAGAATTCGACGGACTTGGCCAGGTTCCCCTGCCTGCTGCTGTCTGTGTGCCTTGTACTGAGTCCACTACCTGCGACCAAGAAGTTGTCAGGCAGGGAAGACAGTTTAGCTCTTTTGAGCCAAATCTTAAAAACAGCCAGGGAGCAGCTTTCTCCTCACATGCGCCTGTGCAGCACAGAGACAGGCCCCTGGCCGCCCCCACCCTGGGGTGCCACTGTGTTCGGCGTGGCCCCGTGCGCGCTGCAGCCGTCCCACAGCTGGCTCCCTGGGCCGCTTCCGAGTGACCGGGAAAACTAAGTAAGAGCAGGTATTTTCTTGCTTTGACTTTTAAATATTCTCAAGCTCTGAACATGTAATTGAATTTAATGTGGCTAATGTTATCAGAAAGGGAAATGTTTTTTTTTTGTTTTTTTTTTTTTAAAGCCTTCCATGTAGAGACATTTGAAATCTGATGATATTTCTGCCGTGGCCTCTTCATTACAAATTTCAGTTAAAAACGGTTTTTCAGTTGTCTCCAAATTTAAGTTAAAAACAATGTGTAGATTTTTCCCCATCATTTTGATAGTTTACTACATGTTCAAAGGTGTCTATGTGAATTTTTAATAACGAAGTTAATGCAGTAGTATTATGTCCCACATTCTAAAAGGTTCAGTCCGTGTTTAAACAAAGCATTTGCTTTATGTGGACAGCAAGGGAACAACTCCCCCTCCCCATCCAAACACACAATTCGTTGTTCTTTGGGTCAAGGTAGGGGAGCTGATGATACGTTTTAAAGAGGGAAAAGGTACGCAATTAGAACCATATTGGCATTTTGGCAGGTATTTGTTTTTCCAGGGCGAACGTGCTTTAAAAAATTGCCAGTAGTTGCTAGGCAGACTTCAACAAACACAAAGGACGTTACCCCAGCATCCACCCTGGCTGGTTTCTCAATTTAAATTTTGTGAACCTGGCTTGCAATGTGGTCAACTGTATTACTATCTGAATTTAAAACACAGAGTATGGACAGCAATCCCACTGGCATGCTGAGACACTCTCGAACTTAAGTTTTCTTTCCCAGGCGGCTAGTTGACTGACTTTTAAGCAAGAGTCCGCCATCCAAAATAGTGGGCCAGGCCATGTGAACTGACACAAAGGTGACGAGAAAGTATGTGAAGAAAACAACCCCACCACACCAGGAGCAGCTGTCTCTGTATGCGGTGCTCTCCTTTCTGATTGCTGGTTTCCTGCTG
>PVKU01004751.1:0-139072 GCA_004027475.1 Anoura caudifer
GCCCCTCTTTGGGACCAACTCTGGTTTTTTTCACAGTTCCAGGTTTTTATTTTGTCTCACTTGTGGGTATTTAAAAAAAGAAAAGAGAAAAAAAAGAAAATGAAAAAAGAAAAAAAGAGAGTAAGGAAGAAGAGATAAAATTGGAAAGAAAGGAAGAAGGAATGAAACAAGAAAGAAGAAAAGCAAATGTAACTGAGGTGTAAAAAAGATAAAAATAATAAAAATAAGTAAAAAATTATAATTAAAAAACAAAAAACTCTTCCTGTTTTCAAACTTGCCAAGCTGGTTTTTCTGCTCTTGCTGGCTGCAATGGGCTGAGGAGTGGATATCACTTTTCTCCCTATTCAGCACTCAGTCAGCTTGGGCTACTCTCCCCAGTGCCAGCCCAGCACCTCTCAGTGCAGGGCTTCGGGGCATGGGCTCTAGGCCTGCTGCGGAGCACATGCTTTCCCTGAGTTTATGGGTGTGAGCTTGGGTCTCCTATGGGGCACGCTCACCATCCTTGATTTAGGGGTGCATGTTCCAGGGTTCCTATGGAGCGTGCGCGCTGCCCGAGTTTACGAGCGTTGGCTCTGAGGGTTTCCTGTGTTTTGCACTCTCACCCTGGGTTCACAGGGGTGAGCTCCAGGTTTCCATGGATTGTGAGCACTCCTCTGGTTTACAGATGTGAGCTCTGGTTCTCTTACATAGCACACATACTGCTGAGTTTACGAGTGTGGGTTCTGGGTTTCTGCATTGCATGCACTCCCCCTTAGTTCACGGGCATGAGCTCCAGGTTTCCCACAGATCGTGCGCAGTTGCTGGGTTCACATGCATGGGCTCTGGTTCTCCCACGGATCACTCACACTCCCTAGGCTCCCAGTGTGGGCTACAAGTCTTCCATAAAGCCCCCTCCTCTATTTGTGGGTGCCTCTGGTCACACAGGCTCTGGCGTGTACTCCATCCAGGGCTATGCATGGGTGCTCACAGCCCCAGAGAGTTTGCCACTCAGACCTTAACTTCTTTCTCTGTGCCTTCAAGCAACCAGGTCTCTCCCATTGCTGCTCAACCCTTGTTTGGCCAGGGAGCTAGCGGTTGACCTGCCTCCCTCCCTAGAGCCCTGTGGCAGACCCAGCAAGCGCTGGACCCGGGGCTTCAGCTGCCTGGTCTCTGAGCTGATCCCTGGTCTCTTATTGTCCTGAAGAATTCTCCTTTCAATCTGGTTTTTCAATGTCCACTACAGATTTTGATCTCCTATTTTCATATATGCTGTGGTACTGTTAGCTGTCTGCTCTGTTCCTCTGTAGATCAGCTGGGTTTTTCTCCCATGTGTAGGGGTAAGTGGAATCTGCTTCCTCCTGTGATGCCACCATCTTCCCTCTCTCCCAAAGTCTGTAAATAATGCTTTAAAAAAGCAGAGCTAAAGAAAGTGGGAAGAAGAAAATAATATCATTAAAAGCAGAATTTAAACAGAAAACCAGAACTGAATAGTAAATCTAAGATCAGTTAGTAAATGTTTAGCTGTAATAGTAGACTTATATGTTTCTCTTTTCGCTCCTACTAATTTTTGTTTTTGAAGCTCTGTTGTTAGGTGCATATACATTTAGTATTGTTAATGTCTTCTTAGAGAATTTATTCCTTTATCTTGCATAATATCCTTTTGCTACTAATAATATTCTTTTTTAAGCCTATGTTGTCTCATATTAATCTAGCCACTCAAACATTTAATTAGTCTTTTCATTGTGTATTCCTTTTCTTTTATCTTTTCTCTATCTTTATACTTAATGTGGATTTCTCATAGACAGAATTTATCTGGACAAGACCTAGTTATTTAATTTACATACAAGAAAGATAATTCAAACTTCTGGCCAAACAAATCGAACCAAACCAAACAAATTAAAAAGAAAGTAACAAGAGAATGTAACTGTGCAATTTGAAAAAACAAACTATTTTAGGAAGCGTTATCCCCTATAAATAGGTAGAAAGGGGGTAGAGTCTAGAGATTTACAAATGCACAATGACAAAATCATTTTTCTGCAAAAATATTAATCATAAGAGTAATTTTCAATGTGTGTGAGTTGGCAGTTATAAGCCCTAAATATCACTGATAAAGTTAAATTTTTGGCTTTTGCTCAAAAGTTATATTCTTCATTTTGCCCTCACTACTCTTTATCATAGAACACAACCTCTTACATATTATTGTTTCATTTTATCACACATTATTATGATTTTTGAAGTCAAAAAGTATTTACATAAAACAGTCATATTGCTTTTTCCTTACCCCGTTTCATTATCTCAAGACTTTTGTGATCTTTCTAAACCACACTTTATAAAATTTTAGTAACTCCCTACTAGGAATTTATCTGCTTCATTTTATCTTTATAGTACTTATCACTAGCATACTCTATGTTTTTACATGTATATCTCATTTATTCTCTGTCTGCCCAAAATTAAAACACAAACTCCATGAAAGCAAGGATTTTTGTTGGTTTCATTCACTGGTCTATCTCCGATGCCTAGAACAATTCCTGGTATGTAGTAGATACTTAATAAATATTTGTTAATAACAAACAAATGAGTTGCTTATGATGAAAAGTTAAGTTGTGATATAATAAATCTGGCCTTTATCCTAGTTCCTGGCACAGAGCTTCAAAAACCCTTTTAATTTTCTGAGTAATAGGAGTGTCTTTGTAATGCTAGTAAAGTGATTCTTGGTGCGCCCCTAAGTTTCAGAATGGGGACTGGTCAACAGAAAGATCAAACATGAGATTACTGGGTTGAAATCTTCAGCTGTCCAACCTCTGGGTAGGTAAAAGGAACTAGAGATGGAGTTCAATTATTTGGCCAATGATTTAATCAGCTGTGCTTAAGTAGTGAAACACTGATTAAAAAAAAAAAATCTATGCATACCAAGGCCTAATGAGTCTTCCTGGCTGGTAAATGCACTGATATGCTGAAAGGGTGACACACATGGATTCCAAGTAGCACAGGAGCTCTGTGTTCCTCGTTTCTGGCCTTTTCTTGCCCTATGTGTCTCTTCAATTGGCTGTTCCTGCTCTGTCTTTTTCATAATAAAGGTGTGATCCTAATGATAGAGTTTTAACTGAGTTAGTGAGTTATTCTAGCAAATTTTTGAAGCTGAAAGGTCATGTGACCCTGAATTTGTAGACGATGGACTGAAAGTACAGCTGGCATGTGAACTGAGTCAATCTTATGGAGGACTTTGCCCTTAAAACTGGAACTGACAGTAACTCAGGGTAGTTTGTGTCAGGATTATATTGTAGTTCACCTACTTGTGGTAGAAATAGGCATAAGTTAAAAACTAAAATTTCAAGTTAAAAACTACTACATTGATTTAAAGAAAGACATTAAGTAGTGATGGCAGATGCGTGTAAGGAGTCAAATAAACACTAATGGAGTTTTGTGGAAAGACCCCTATGTGACTAGTGACCAATGCAATAAAAACAGAGGTTCCTAATTTATTGACTGTGGCCTGTTGGCAGTATAGGCAATCAAGTTGTGGAAGAGGTAATTTTTACAACAACAGAATAAAAAAGGAATTATTTCTACGGGCAGAGGAAATACATGTGTCCTGAATGCATAGCACATTCAACTCTATGCTGATAGATTAGAAAGCTTAAAAAACTGAGATTTTATTAAACATACAAATGATTGAAACTGACTTGAGAAAAGAAGGAAGATAGATATACCAAGAAACAGGAGAGAATGTGATAAATTCATATAAAAGGAAAAATGACTTTTAATGACAGCTCTGAAGGACTGATGGGTAGGGTTTTTACCAAACTTGGAGAGAATAGGTAAATTCTCAGCTTGTATAAACATCTAGTGAGATCTCTTAGTGAGGTTAGCCACAGAGGAATTATTTCTTTCCTTGTTTAGTCTGACTTCACTATCTTTTGTTATCTAGGTTTATCGATTTCCTTTTTCACCCAGGCAAGGCTGTTGGATTAGCTATGTCTCCCTAGCTAGCCCTCCTTCATCAAAGAGGAGATTGGCAGTGCCCCATACCAGCTTAGAGAGTAAACATTTTTGAAATAGAATCCTTATAAACTGATTTCTTTTAAAAATGTATAAATAAATGAGGAATGAGCTATCATTATAAGAAGATAAGGGGAGAAACATATGAAATTTCCTGGTTGTAGAGTTCTGCTATACAACAATACTGTGTTGTGGACTTACAATTTTGTTAAGAGGGTAGATATCTTATTAAGTGTTCTTACCACAATAATAGAAATAAAGTTTATAAAAGCAAAAAGATACTTAAACCTTTACTGAATTCATACACTCAAGGAAACACTTTATTTTGAGAAAATGTTTTCACTTCTAGGAAACAAAAATGCCTAAAAATAAACCTGATTTTTAAAAATAATTAAAAAGAGATAGAGAGAGAGACAGAAAGACAGAGAGGTGGAGAAAATGTCAGAGTTCCTTGAGACAATATGTTTCCTTTGAAGGAGTTTCCCTTCTCATGTGAGGTGATGGAATTAATAGACAGGAACCATGTTCTTTATCAGGGTCAGCCACATTGACACAGATTTCTGTGGTGAAAAACAAGAAGTCTGCAGAGACTGAAGGTCCTTTACACAATGAATTTATTTCTTTGTTTAATAGCCTTTATCTTGTTTTGCTTGCTTTTCCTTTTGCTTTTTATAAAAAGTGATGGGAAATTTTGTTTATTGGTATTCCAACTAAGGTAAAAATATATTTTAATTGTATGTTAACATGAGACCTAATTTCATGACTCAAGAAAAAACACAAAGGGGTAGAACACACCAATACTATTAAAGTATTTTATGCCTCAAGAGAAAACACAAAAAGGGATGGAACATACCAGTACTGTTAGGGTGGTTGGTGATGCAAGTGGTGAAAGAATTCACAAAGAGAAAAAGCACATAGAGTAAGTTTTTGTTTTTACTTTCCCAAGGGAGGGAGAGGGCTAGGTTTAGAGAAATGCACAAGCCCTGAGGGGTTAGGCTTTTATCAGGCAATGGTCTGGATGTAGAACAGGGTGTTTTGGTAGGGCAGCAACTTGTTTTGATGTTATCTTTGGATACAGGGTCCGTTTTGTAAAGTCCTGGAGCCTCTGCACCTTCACATGGTTTCCAGTAATATTCTAGTCCTGAGCATAAAGGCTCATAAAACAATTAGGGTAAATCATACTTTACTGAGTCCACCTAGCTCTGGGAAAGAGGACCTGAAAAAGAGGCTTATGTCCTATTGAATACCACTCCCTTTGCCCTCAACCTTCCCTCCCTCAGCCCCTGGTGTAATGGGTGAAGTCTTAGCCATTCTAGAAAGAAACCTCACCTCTCGCTTACCTCCCCCGGACCCCATTAAGTTGCATGAACTCAAGTCTTTGAGGAACCCCACCTTTCTGAGAGTGGGCTGGGGTCAGTCCAGAAAGTATCTGGCATGATATTAAAATAAGAGGTAAAAACAGGACTTTCACTGAAATCTCAAAATTTCCCTAAAATGTCCCCAAAATTTTGGCTGAGATACTGAGCCACAGTGCCATGAAAACATCCTTAGGTGAGTATCAGATTATCTGTGGAGAAGACACATTCTCCCTTCCTGACATTTTCCTTTCTTTCCACTTTATCTGGAATGGTGACATGACTGGCTCTAAAACATTTTCCAGCATTCCTTGCAATGGCAATCGTGCAACACAATAAAGCATAGGGGAGAGAAATGAGGCTGACTCCACTAGCCTTTCCCTTCCTGCTTGAAATGCAGATACAAAAGCTAGGGTGCTGGCAACCATCCTAAGGACATGAGGATGTAGGTCAGAACTTAAGACAGGCACAGTGGGAAACTTGTGGAGACATGAGGCCAACCCTGGAATGCCTATCCTCAGGCTTCTTTTAGGAGAGAGCAAAATAACTGTAATTTATTCAGGCCACTGTTTGGAGGAACTCTATGAAATACAGCTAAGCAAAATTCCTGAGAAATACAACATCCACACTGACTTGCAAAGGCTGACAGGGGAGAGCTTGGAACTGACCATGGAGTGAGGAACTGGAAGGCAACAAGGACTGCCACCATCTCCCCTTTCAACAGGTGAAGGGCTTCAAATCTGAAAGTTTGTCCAGTCTCCCTCCCTTAACTGGGGTGATCACACCTGAGTCATCTCCAGGTTAAAAGAGGGGAGGGGTGCCTGCCCCAGAGGCAGACTGAGATGTGTGTGGCTCCTCAGTTAGGCAGAACTGAGCATTCTCCCACCATGACCATGTTGCCTATAGACCAGATGATGATCCAGTAGGGAGAAGTCAGACTACAGCACCTGAAGAGTGACTCTACCCAAAAGGACCACCTGAAGAGGAAGGTAGACAGAAAGTTTGAGCAGGACAGATGGCCAGGAGTGAGGAGATACAAAGAGAGGATGAAGAGACACTCACAGAAGAAATCGCTCATTCAGAAAGTTGTGAATGAAAGCCCTTGGGGACAATGTCTAAGGAAACTGCCAATGCTCCCCTGAAAGAAGAGCCAGCATGAGGGCATGTGACACACAGGAAGACCTGGCACCCTTGGCTCTGCTGCCTTCCTCAACTACGGAGGACTCTGGAGCCATGGGATCTTGCATGCAGATAGCAGGAGAAGGAAAAAAGAATAATCATCATTCCTTCCCCCACTGAAGGACAAACTGAGCTGAAGGAGCACAAGTTTTAAATTAGATAATAGTCTGGAGTTTGAGAAGACCACACTTTCTATTCTTTAAAATACATGCATACGTGTGTGTGTGTGTGTGTGTGTGTGTGTAGATCCTGTTATTACATTTGTCCCATTTTTTTCTTCCCTTCATTTCCCTCTGCCCTTCACCACCCTCCTACCAGCATTCCCCCACATTAGTTTATGTCCATGGGTCATACATATAAGTTCTTTGGCTTCTCCATTTCCCATACTATCTTAACCTCCCCCTGTCTATTTTGTATGTACAATTTACACTTCTTATTTCCTGTAACTTTCCCCCCATTCTCCCCTCTCCCCCTCTACAGTGATAACCCTCCACATCATCTCCATTTCTGTGATTCTGTTCCTGTTCTAATTGTTTGCTTGGTTTGTTTGTTTGTTTTTAGGTTCAGTCATTGATAGTTGTGAGTTTGTTGTCATTTTACTCTTCGTAGTTTTGATCTTCTTCTTTTTCTTACATAAGTCCCTTTCACATTTCATATAATAAAGGCTGGGTGCTGATAAACTCCTTTAACTTGATGTTATCTGGGAAGCACCTTATCTGCCCTCCCGTTTCAAATGATAGCTTTGCTGGATAGAGTCATCTTAAATGTAAATCCTTGTCTTTCATGACTGAATACTTCTCTCCAGACCCTTTTGCCTATAAGGTTTCTTTTGAGAAATCAGCTGATAGCCTCATGGTCACTCCTTTGTAGGTAACTGTCTCCTTTCCTCTTGCTGCTTTTAAGATTCTCGCCTTATCTTTAACCTTGAGTAACTTAATGATGATGTGCCTTGGTATGTTCCTCTTTGGGTCCAAATTCTTTGGGACTCTGAGTTTCCAGGACTTCCTGGAAGTCTGTTTCCTTTGCCAGATTGGGAAAGTTTTTCATTATTTGTTCAAATAAGTTTTTAATTTCTGGTTGTTGTTCTTCTTGGGGCACCCCTATAATTTGGACATTGGAACATTTCAAAGTTGTCCCAGGGGTTCCTAAGTCTCTTCATTTTCTAGATTCTTGTTTCTTCTTTTTCTTCTGGATGGATGTTTCTTTCTTTCTTTTGCTCCAAATCGTTGCTTTGAGTCCTGGTTTCCTTCCTGTCACTGCTAGTTCCCTGAATATTTTGCTTTATTTCACTTTGGGTATCCTTCACTTGTTTTTTCATTTTTCAACCAAGCTCAATCGGATCTGTGAGCTTTTTGATTGCCAGGGCATTAAATTCTCCATCAGTTAGGTTGGCAATATCCTCATAACTTAGTTCTGAAGTTATTCTCTGTTGTTTCATTTGGGCCATATTTCTTTGTCTTGGTGGAGCTGACAGGTTATAAGGGGGCAAGGCCTTAGATATTCAGCAGGGCAGAGCAATGGTCCTTGCTGCACTGGGGTGCTGCCTGTGTGGGAGGGGCCAGAGAGGGAATAGTGCAGCTTGCCTGCTCATCTCTAGCACACTTTTCAACTCTTATGTGAGGCTGGGAGTATCTCCCACCATGACAATCCCAGCCATAGGCCACAGTCAGCTCTGAGTCATGGTTTTCCCATTAAGTCAGCCCCTCCTGCATGACCCACTGTGCTCGGCACCCATCACACCCCCATGGTCTCCTAGGTTCCTTCCATTTTTCTGAGTTGGCCGGCACGGTCTGACACCTTACTGGTCTGATTGTTCTGGTTTATTTTTTTCTTTAATTCCTTGGTTGTCAGAGTTCCATGCAGTTTGATATTTCTGGTGCTTTTGGTTGTTATCCTCCTTTTGGTTGTGTGAGGAAGCCAAGGGTTTCTACCTATGCCTCCATCTTGGCCGGAACTCCAGATGTTGGAAGATTTAAAGTTGTCCCAGAGCCTCTCCTCATTTTTTTTGAATTCTTGTTTCTTTATTCTGTTCTGGTTGAAGGTTTATTTCTTCCTTCTGCTCTAAATCATTGATTTGAATCCCAGTTTCCTTCCCTTCACTGTTGGTTTCCTGTACATTTTCTTTATTTCACTTTTCATAACCTTCACTTCTTCCTCAGTTTTGCAACCACACTCAACTATTTCTGTGAGCATCCTGACTACCAGTGTTTTGAATTGTGCATCTGATAGGTTGGCTATCTCTTCAATGCTTAGTTCTATCTTTGGAGCTTTGATCTGTTCTTTCATTTTGGGGAGATTATATATATGTGTGTATATATAATCTGAATGCACTTGTTATGTATTAAGGGGTGGATCATTACGTATTTGCCAGGGTGGGGCCACTCACATGGCTGCACTGTGGTGCTGTATGTGGGGGAGGGGTCTGAGAGGGAACAGAGCCACTTACTGGGCTCTCTGCTGGCTTTCAGTCACTTCCCCTGTTACCCACAAGCAAAATGGGCCCTTCTAGTGCTGATTCCCTGGGTGGGTGGGTTTGTGTACATTCTAGGACCATGTGTGTCTGTCCAACAAACTCTCCTGTGAGGCTGGGAGTTTCTCCCACCACCACCACAACCCCCACAGGTTTTTACAGTCAGAGGTTTTGAGGCTCTATTTCCCTGTGCTGGAACCCTGGGCTGCCTGGTCTGTCTCACTCCCTAGTTGTTCCTCCTAGTTTATCCACATGCAAATGTGGGACTGCCCAGTCTGCCAACCACTACCTCTCCCAATCTATGAGCTGTCACCTCTCCCTCCCCAGTCCTCCATCTGCCACCTTGCCAAGAGTCTTCTCCACCTCAACTGCCCATCTCTGCCCCTTCTACTGGTCTCAATGAATGTTTATTCTTTAATTCCTTGGCTTCCAGACTCCTATACAGTTTGATTTTTCTGACAGTTCTGGTTATTTTTGTTTTTAAATTTATCGTTTTCCTTCTTTTGGTTATGCAAGGAGGCAAAGTGTATCTACCTCCAACCTGGCCAGAAGTCCAGAATCCTAAGGCTAGATTTTTAAATAAAAAATCATTCTGAATACTCAATTTCTCTGAGGGAATTAAATTACTCAATTAGGCATTGACAATGAAGTTGTAGAAGTTTTTATGAAATAAAAAGGTTCACAATATACTGTTAAGTCAAATACAAGATCTAGAGTATGATTTGATTGTGTGAAGAAATGTGCAATATATGCTTTGTATGTTTTGCATCTGTTTTCCACCAGCTGCAATCAAGGAATAACTTATTACTCTTCCTCTGCAGTTGATCACATAATTCTCTGGTCCAACCTCCTATACCCCCTGGCCATATATCACACTTTCTGTAATGAGAAAAGCTTCATCTTTATGTGTATAAAAAAAGACTCAACCAGTTTGAATCAAAATTTAATTTCATGTATAACTTAAAGCTGTTTCTTTTCTCATCCCCCAGGACCAGCAAAGAGACAGAGGGAGTGCACAGTCTGCTTTCAACGCCTTGTTTCCTCACCCCCAAACACATTACTGGATTTTCTAGAATAAGAGGGAAGAGGGTAAATACCTTTTAATTTGCCGGTGCTGCTTATGATGTTTCTCTTGACTGTTGTAGGCAGCTCCCTTGAGGGGTTTTCAGAGACATTCCCACAAGGACCCTCCATTGCATTGCTCCCTAACATAGGTAATGTACATCCCTCTTGCCTCACTTCTACTCCTATCCTCAGGATATGCTCACAGTCTCTTTTGTGGGAACACTTCTGCCTGGCAGGCAGTCTTCTGGGTGAGGTCATTTTGAAGAGGATAATGAGCAATCTACTACTTTGTGTCCAAAGACACAGGAGGCACTGAACACCCTTGCTCTGATAAGCTGTTTCTGAAGGCTGCTTTTATGGTTCCCTGCCCCTGTCCACTATTGGGGGAATCACCAGCCAGTTTCCTGGTGAAAGTTGGATGCCCAAGAACCATCTGACTCTTCAATCTCAGAGCAGTGAAAATTTCCACAGCCAGGTGAGCATCTAACCACAAAGGAAGACCCTGATCTCCCTTGTTGTACACTACCCCAATTTTTATAGTGACTCTCTTGTGGACTTCTCATATCTTGCCTGAAGGAGGAATGCACACTCCTCACCTAAGGGTAGTGGAGGGACAAACAATGCTATGCCCTCTACATCTAAGCACTCCCTGTGAATCACACTTTACACTGCTGAGCCACTAGTTCATGATACAAGCTGGAAGTGATGGATGATAATGATGGATCCAATTTGGCAGTTACTGAACTTTTGTTGATGTGTCTCACACCAGTCTGTCAAATATGGGAGCACTTCTCTGAGACAAGCACAAGTGTCATCACAATCATCTAAGCAAATAGGAAAGGCACACACACAAAAAATGGTCTCTTTGAGAAGTAAAATGTGTGGGACTTTTATTTAATTCTTTATGCTCGTCTTTTATGTTCAATATGGTGGACTGTATTTATTGGAAATGCCTTCTCTCTCTGATAGCAAAGTACTCTGATTATTGCACTTGCAATGCAAAAGAAATCATGGACACCAAGAAGCAAAGGCCTACCAGCAAAGTACACACCGGTTGCTTCATTTTACATTTCAGATCAGGCTTCTAGCAGGCTCAATCAACTCAGACAGGCATTCTTTAACACCACTGTCCTTCTCTTCAATTAACTCTTGGGCAGTTTTCACAGCCTTTCTGGTTTCTAATAAAAAAAGAATCTGGACTTCCAGACCAAATAGAGATGTATGTAGATACACTGAGCCTCTTTGCACAACCAAAAGAAAGACAACAACAAATTTAAAAACAAAAATAATCAGAACTGCCAGAAAATTAAGCTGTATGGAAGTCAGACAACCAAAGAGTTAAAGAAGAAACATTCACCCAGACAAGTAGGAGGGGCAGAAATGGGCAGGTGAGACAGAGAGGACACACAGCAAGGCAGTGGTTGGAGGATTTGGGTGGGTGAGGAGGCAGTTAGCAGACAAGGTGGTCCCACATTTTCATGTGGATAAACTAGGAGGAACAACTAGAGAAAGAGACAGACCACGCAATCCAGGGTTCCAGCACAGGGAAATAGAGCCTCAAAACCTCTGATTGTAGAATGGCCATCAAAAACAAAGCAACAAACAACAAGTGTAGGAAAGGATGCAGAGAAAAGGGAACCCTAGTGCACTGTTGGTGGGAAGGCAGACTGGTGCAGCCACTGTGGAAAGCAGTATGGAATTTTCTCAGGAAACTAAAAGTAGATCTGCCTTTTCACCCAGAAATTCCACTGCTGGGATTATATCCTAAGAATGCTGAAAGACCAATCCAAAAGAACTTATGCACCCCAGTGTTCATAGAAGCACAATTTACAATAGCCAAGGGCTGGAAGCAACCTAGGTGCCCATCAGTAAATGAATGGATCAAAAAACTATGGTACATTTATGCAATTCAATTCTATGCAGCAGAGAGTAAGAAGGAGCTTCTACCCTTTGGGACAGCATGGATGGAACTGGAAAGCATCATTCTAAGCAAAATAAGCCAGGCGTTGAAAGACAAATACCATATGATCTCACCTTTAAAGGGAATCTAATCAAGAAAACAAACAAGCACAATATAACCAAAGACACTGAAATAGAGAATAGGCCAAGAGTGACCAGAGGGGAGAGGGGAGGAAATTTCAGGGGAAGGGGGAAGGGCTTGCAGGAACTAGTATAAAGGACACGTGGACAATAACAAGCAGGACTGGAGATGGGAGGGTAGAGGGGAGGGCTGGGGAGGTGGGCTGGGATGGGAGTAAAGTGCAGAAAATTGAACAACAATTAAAATTTAAAAAATTAATTTAAAAAATGTTATAGGCCAATCTTGATCGTAAGCAAAAATAAAAACTCTGAGCTAAGATACAAACAGAAAAAAAAATTAAAAAAACAACACTCTGACTGTAAAATCCTGTGGGGGTTGTGGTGTGGTGGGAGAAACTCCCAGCCTAACAGGAGAATTTGTTGGACAGACACACATGGTCTTAGAATGTACACAAACCCACCCACCCAGGGAATCAGCACTAGAAGGGCCCATTTTGCTTGTGGGTAGCAGGGGAAGTGACTGAAAGCCAGCAGAGAGCCCAGCAAGTGGCATTGTTCCCTCTCAGACCCCTCCCCCACATACAGCACCACAATGCAGCCATGTGAGTGGCCCCACCCTGGCAAATACGTAATGATCCACCCCTTAATACATAACAAGTGCATTCAGATTATATATACACATATATATATAATCTCCCCAAAATGAAAGAACAGATCAAAGCTCCAAAAATAGAACTAAGCATTGAAGAGATAGCCAACCTATCAGATGCACAGTTCAAAACTGGAGTGGAATAGTTTCTAAAGAATTAGCTGTCCATTTCATGTAAGGGGCCAGCTCTTTCATGCTTGAGGATGATGGCAGCTCTGTGTAAGAGCTGAAGCTCCCCAACGTCAGCCTCCCTTTTTAAGCCTTTCTGCCCTTCTCTGTGGTCGCCTGGTTTCTCTTCAGTCTGTGGATGAGGGTCTTTAAGCTGAGACCAGGTCTGTTGAAATATGGCTAGCAGGTTTCCACTTTGGTGGAATTGCAGTCTGTAGGACATTCAATGAGGGGAGATTAGTCTATTCAGAGCCACCCCCTTCAGTCCTTGCCAGAAATTCAGGCTCTTGTTTTTTTCAGGGTGGGGCTCACCGTTAGCTCAGGATGAGTACATTCAACTTTCTCCTTTGCAAGAGTGAGTTCAGCAGCCCTGGACTTCAGGGGATAAATTCAAATGGGCCTCCTATTGTGGTTGAAGCAAGACCAGACTGCAGGTGAGGGCTAGCCTCTTTATCATTTCAAGCCCTCCATAGGAGGCTAAGCTTTCTGTCCTGCTCCCACGTGATATCTTCCAAAATGTTCACACTTTGATAGTCTCCATTTGGAGTTTCTCTTTCTCCCCTCTGTAGAAATGCATCCAACTGGGAAATCTTGGACATGGCAAGGCCATTCTTCAGTGTTTCCTCACTGGAGACGGTGCCTGCAATCCAGCAGGAGAGGGTGGGCATTCCCTTTCCTTCTCTGGTGATTTTAGACTGCAAGAGGGTTTACCTCACTGGAAAGTATCTTAGGACTCAACTTTAACCCATTTAACTCCCAGCCCAGAGCCTTTGCAAGAGACACTGAACAGAGCTCTCTATTCCATGCAGTCCCCAATTTGCTTGCCAGACAAGCTTTGTGGGGCCCAGAAAAACCCCTGTTGCATAAATTTCTGATATCTTTGCTTAGCTGGTCTCAGTGGGAAAGGACCCAAAGATTCAGCATGGCTTGGTGTGGTTGAGATAAATTCAGAACAGGTCAAAAAACAGTTTTCCCATTCCACAAGGTTCCTCTTTGCAGCTGAGGCAGCAGAAACTGTTAGCTCCTGCTGGGGAAGGAAGTACTGCACACACACTTGAAAGTGGGAAAACTGGTTTTCTTTCCCAATCCATGCAGCAAGATCTGTTTTGCCTCCCACTTGTGTTATGCAAATTTCTGATCTCTCTGCCCAGCTGGTCTCAGTGGGAAAGAACCCATAGATCCAACACAGCTTCATACAGCTGTAAGAAGTTCAGAAAAACAATTTTTTTATTCTGCTATGTTTCCCTCCATAGCCACAGCAACAACCAACAGCCACAAGCTTAACTCACACTGGGGGGTGTGCCTCCTGCTGGCTTGAGAGTAGGGAAACTGGTTCTCATTCCCAGTTCACTCAGCAAGATCTCTGTTTTGATCACTCCCTACTCCTTGCCCATAGTCAGCATTTCCCTTTGTGCAACTGCAATCTGCTGCTCTCATAGGCCCTGTTGCATCAGCATGGTTTCCTTCTTAGTCTGAGTTCATATAGCAAATGCTTCAGCCTAGTGCCCAAACCATAGAAGCACTTCATGCTGATTTGTGATCTCTGATTTTCACAGGTATGGTGGGACCTCACTGCATCCCACTGCCAGAGACCCAACAGCCTCTACTTTCTTCTTTATTGTTTTATTTTTATGGCCCCACACATCAAAGGGGACACTCCATAACTGTGATTTCAATCTGGTATCTTTGCTGGTAGAGCAGCTGCACATGGGGTCCTTGCCCAGTCACATTTCAGTTTCTTTTAAAATGTCTCTATATGCTACCCACACCACAGTACTGAGTCACTGGTTCTCCACGCATACAACCTCACCAAAAAGCAAAATGTCTGTCAAAGTCACAGCTAGTTGCAGTCTGTAGATGCCTCTGACAGACCCAGGTGTGGGATCCTGACTGGTTTAGGAGTCTGAATCTCTATCTGGAGCTCTCCATGTTGGTGCTACAGTGTGAATGTGCAGCTTGCTATGTGTGTCTGTAGCCTGAGTTTCACAGACTCAGTAGATACCCCCCAAGTCACTCCTCTCTAGGGTTAGGGATCCCTACATGGGACTAAGTCTTCCTGCTCCGAGAGGGGAGGTAGCTCCAAAGCTGAAATTTCTGTCTTATCTCTCTGCTGCTACAGGAGCCACGCACAGAGTATTTTCCCTTCAACTTATAAAATCCCCTTACTGGATTGTATGAAGCATCTGTATTCCTTTGCTTCAAAACTTCATATCAGCTAAGATTCCATTGATTATTCAAGTTAATGGTCAGAAGATCAGCTGAAAATCCAGGTTGGAGATAGGAACAACTGGTCTCAGCTTCCATCTATTTGGCCACCATCTTCAGCTGCCTGATTTGTTAATATTTTTTTGAGGATTTTAGCATCCATGTTCATTAGGGATATAGGCCTCTAATTTTATTTCTTTTTGTGTCTTTACCTGGTTTTAGAACTAAGATAATACTGGTTGCATAAAAACAGTGTGGAAGTCTTTCCTTCTCTTGAATTTTTTGGAATAGTTTGAGAAAAATAGATGTCAGTTCTTTAAATGTTTGGTAAAATTCACCTGTGAAGCCATCTGGTCCAGAACTTTTGTGTGCTGGGGTTTTTGGTTTTTTTCGGTTGTTGTTGTTTTTTGTTTTTTTGTTTGTTTGTTTGTTTGTTTTTGATTGCTGATTCAATTTCATTAGTTGTTATCGTCCTATTCAGGTTTTCTGTTTCTGATTCAGTTTTAGAAGACTGTATGTTTCTAAAAATTTATCCATTTTGTCCAGGTTGTCCAATTTCTTGGGATATACTTGTTCACAGCATTTTCTTACAATCTTTGTATTTTTGTGATATTAGTTATTACCTCTCATCTTTCATTTCTAATTTTATTTATTTAGGTTCTCTCTCTTTTTTCCTTCATGAGTCTGATTAAAGGTTGTCAATTTTGTTTACCTTTAGAAAGAACCATCTCCTGGATTCATTGATCTTTTGAATTATTTTATTTTGTTTTGTTTTGTTTTGTTTTTATCTGTTATTTATTTCTGCCCTGATCTTGATTATTTCCTTCCTTATATTCACTCTGGGATTTGGACTTTGTTTGTTTTTGTTTTTCTAGAGGGTTCTTTTTTTTTGGTGTAGGATTAGATTGTTTATTTGAGATCTTTCTATCTTCTTGAGGTATGCCTATAATGCTATTATAAGCTTCACTCTCAGGACTGCTTTTACTGTGTCCCATAGATTTTGGGTTCTTGTGTATTCATTTTCATTTGTTTCCAAACACTTTTTTATTTCTTCCTTGATCTCATTGATAACCCATTCATTACTTAATAACATGCTATTTAGCCTCCATGTATTCAAATACTTTTGAGTTTTTTAATTGAAGTTCAATTTTCTTGGATTTGTTAAGATTTCTTTTGTGTCCTAACATGTGAACCATATTTGAGATTGACCCAGGTGCACTTGAGAAGAATGTGTATTCTGCTGCTTTGGGGTGAAAGATTCTGTAAATATCAATTAAATCCATTTGATTTACTGTGTCACAAGGTTGCTGTTTCCTTGTTGAGGTTTTTTCTGGAAGATTTATCCATTGGTGACAGTGGAGAGTTAAAATCTCCTACTTTGACTGTGTTGCTGTTGATCTCTTCCTTAAAGTCCATCAAGATTTTCTTTATATTGAGGAAGAAGATGGCGGCAAGGTAGGAGGGAGCAGATTCCACTTCCCCCTACAGACAGGAGAAAAACCTAGTTGATCTATGAAGGAACAAAGCAAACAGTCAACAGTACCACAGCATATATGAAAATAGGAGACCAAAAATTATAGCAGACATTGAAAAAACAGACAGTAAGGAGGGTGCTTCAGGACAATAAGGGCCCAGGGATCAGTGTGGGGACCAGGGCGGCTGCAGCCCCAGGCCTGGCACCTGCTGGGTCTGCCACAGGGCTCTTGAGAGAGAGCTGGGTCAGCTACTCCCTCCCCAGCCAAACAGGGTTCAAGCAGCACTGGGAGAGATCTCGTTGCTTGAATTCCCAGAGAGGGGAGTAAGGACTAAGTGCCAAACACACAGGGGCTGTGAGCACCCACACATAGCCTGGGAAGAGTGTGCTTTGTGGAAGGCCAGGAGCCCACACCCATAAACCTGGAGAGAGTGCATGCTCCGAAGGAGGCTTGGAGCCCACAACCCTAAACCCAGAGAGAGCACGCTCCTAGGGAGGCCCACATGACACACACCAAGCACCCTGCAGAGGGGCACCAGGTTACCTCTGCAAAGAGTACGGGACTAACCCTGGGGAGAGTGCACTTGAGTCTGACTGCTGAACAGGAAGGGAGAAAAGGATACCTGTCACCCCTCAGCCTGCTGCAGCCAGCAAGACCAGAAACACCAGTTTGGCCAGTTTGAAACCAGCAAGAAATTTTTGGTTTGTTTGTTTAATTAATTTTTCTAAGTAATTTTTTATTTATTATTATTTATTTATCTCTCAGTTTCTTTTGCTTCTATTTCCTTCTTTCTTGTTTTATTCCTTCTTCCTTTCTTTCCAATTGTATCTCTTCTTCCTTCCTTCTTATACTTTTTTCTTTTTCTTCATATTTTCTCTTTTTAAATACCCACAAGTGAGACAAAAAAACCCAGGACTGTGAAAAGACCAGAGTTAGACCCAAAGAGGGGGGCATCCCACCAACTGAGACAGTGAGACAAATTTTACTTTGCTATTACAGAGAAACTGCAAGTTATCACATATATGTATTATTATTATTTCTTCATTATTCTCACATCTTTTATTTCAAGTACTTTTGTATTCCTCTTCTTTCTGATTAGTCTTCTTTGCTTGGCAGGTTATATTATCTCGTTTGACAGGTTTCCCCTGTTCTCTCATTCATAGTGTATTGCTAATTTGCTGTCCTTCACTTCACTTCTGTTCCATTAGCATACTACTCAAGGTCCTATACTCCCTATTCTCGTTATCTAGATCGCATAGATTCTGTCATATGATAGTTCCTCTAATATTATTGTAAATAATAGCTGTTTCATGCAATTGTAAATACTACACAGCACATCTCCCTGATCTTAGCCCACTTCACAGTTTCCTGAACTCTATTACTGTAGTGCTTAACTCTATTCTCTCACACACTACACCTATTTACTATCCTGTATTCTCACCTTACCTCAGAATCTGACCTGCAACAACCTCACTGCTTTCTAGATCCAACTCATAACCTGTCCCTCCCCAACAAGAGTTGTATCTTTTTTCTATTCTTTCTAAAAAGTGACTAGTTGGGTGGAATATCATGGCTAACATGATACATAGCCAGAGGATCTCCTGTTGCTTATCTACCAGCTGCTACTGTGAATATCATAGAATACTCTTTTGCTGTCTTAAACCATTTTCCCTGATCTCTCCAACTGATCACAAAAAAAGAAAAGGTGGAAGAGGTGAACTCCAGGACGCCTGAAGTGGATTGCACCACTGAATGTCACCAGAATACCTGAAGGAGATTGCATGCACTGAATCTCACAGGTATTCTACTACAGAAGTTCACACCATAAACCCAGGGAGTGAGAACTGATCAATTTAAGAAGCTGAGGCTAACAAGAAGAGTCCCACGAACAATGGAAAGACAAAGAAACAATCCCCAAATGAAAGGAAAGGAGGAAACCCCAGAAAGAATGCCAAATGAAATGGAGGCAACTCAATTACCAGATATTGAGTTCAAAGCAGTGGTTATCAGGAATCTCCATGAGCTCACACTGAATTACCAGAAACTACAGGGAACCTACAATGAACTCACTACAAACTGTATCAACATGAAAAAAGAAATAGAAACTATCAACAAGGGCCAAGAGGAAATGAAGAATATAATTTCTGAACTAAAGAACACAGTAGAAGGGATCAAAAGCAGGGTCGATGAAGCAGAAAATCAGATCACTGAGCAAGAGGACAAAGTAGAAAAAAAAAAAACCACCCAGAAAGAACAAGAAAAGGAAAAGAGGCTCAGAAAGAATGAACAGGGATTAAGGGAAATGGAAGACAATATGAAACATGATAATATCCATATAATAGGGATACCAGAAGGAGAAGAAGAGAAAGGGATAGAAAACCTATATGAAAAAGTAATGATGGAAAACTTCCCTAACTTGATGAGAGAAAAACTCACACAAACCCAGGAAACACAGAGAGGTCCAATCAAGAGAAATACAAAAGAAGCCCACTTCAAGACACATCATAATTAAAATGGCAAAATTCCAAGACAAAGAGAGAATCTTAAAGGCAGCAAGGGAAAAACAGGATGTAACATACAAAGGAGACCCAATAAGGTTAGCAGCTGACTTCTCAATGGAAACACTCCAAACCAAAAGAGAATGGCAAGAAATAGTCCAAGTAATGAAACCCAGAGGCCTGCAAACAAGGCTACTTTACCTACCAAAGCTCTCAGTCAAGATAGAAGGCCAAATAAGGAGCTCCCCAGACAAAAAAGTCTAAAAGAATACACCTCCACCAAACTAGTTCTGCAAGACATGCTTTAAGAAAAGGAAGGAAGAGAGAGATAGAAAGGAACACAGGTATGAAAATGGTGATGAATAGGTACCCATCAATAATGATGTTAAACGTAAATAGATTAAATTCTCCAATCAAAAGACACAGAATACCAGAATGGATAAGAAAGCATGACCCACACATATGCTGCCTACAAGAGACCCACCTCAGGACAAAAGACCTACACAGATACAAAGTGAAGGGCTGCAAACAAATATTCTAAGCAAATAGACAAAAAAAATGTTGGGATAGCAATACTCATATCAGATAAAATAGACTATAAAATAAGGGCCATGAAAAGAGACCCAGAAGGACACTTCATGATACTCAAGGGAAGAATCTATCAAGAAGATGTAAAATTATAAATATATATGCAACCAACATAGGAGTACCCAAATATGTAAGAAAAATCTTGGAGAACTTCAAGAAAGATATTTACAGCAACAAAATTATAGTAGGGGATTATAACACCCCACTGTCAAAAATGGACAGATCTTCCCCAGGCAAGATGGAGGCATAGGTGGACACACTGTGCCTCCTCTCACAACCAAGATTAAGGACAACAAAAATATAGAACCAAAAAAAAAAACAGCTAGAACAGATAAAGGATTGAATGGTATGGAAGTCCGACAATGATTCACAAAGACGGTAAGAGGGGTGGAGTTGGTGGCCAGTGGGGAGCGGGCACAGTGGGAAGAAGAAGTAGCTGGTGGTCCTGGGCGCACTGACAGCAGTTACCAAGTGCAGGGAGGCAATGAGCAGACCAAGCTAGGTGAATGAGACAACTGACCGTGGTCACACATTTGTGCACAGATAAAAGAGGCGAAAATGGGCAGCAAGACAGACTACACAGTGCAGGGCCCCAGCTCTGGGAAATAAAGCCTAATAAGCACCAATTGAGAACACTTGTGTGGCTCTGAGAAAGGGAAGAAGAGCAACAAGTGGAAAAGTTATTTGAACAAATAATAAAGGAGAACTTCCCCAATCTGGCAAAGGAAATAGACTACCAGGAAGCTCAGAGAGTCCCAAAGAAGTTGGACCCAAGGAGGAACACACCAAGGCACATCATCATTACATTAGCCAAGATTAAAATGAAGGGGAGAATTCTAGAAGCAGCAAGGGATAAGGGGACAGTCACCTACAAAGGAGTTCCCATCAGACTGTCAGCTGATTTCTCAAAAGAGACCTTACAGGCAAGAAGGGGCTGGAAAGAAGTATTCCAAGTCATGAAAGTCAAGGACCTACCTCTAGGATTGCTCTATCCAGCAAAGCTCTCATTTAGAATGGAAAGGCAGATAAAGTGCTTCTCAGATAAGCTCAAGTTAAAGCAGTTCATCATCACCAAGCCCTTATTATATGAAATGTCAAAGGGACTTATCTAGGAAAAAGAAGATTAAAAACTAGGACAGTAAAAAGACAGCAAACTCACAGATATTAACAACCACACCTAAAACAAAAGCAAACTAAGCAAACCACTAGAACAGGAACAGAAACACAGAAATGGAGATCACATGGAGGGTTAGCAACAGGGGAGTGGGAGGAGGAGAGAGAGGGAAAAGGTACAGAGAATAAGTAGCATAGACAGTGGGTAGAAAATAGACAGAGGGAGGGCAAGAATAGTGTGGGGAAAGTAGAAGCTAAAGAACTTATGACACATGGACATGAACTAAAGGGGGGAATGTGGGTGGGAGGAGGTGTGCAGGATGGAGGGAATGATGGGGGAGAAATGGGACAACTGCAATATCATAATCAATAAAATATAATTTTTAAAAAATGGGCAGATCTTCCAAACAAAATATCAACAAAGATATTGTGGTATTGAACAATGCCCTAGATGAAATAGACATAATTGATATACATAAAGCCCTTCATCCCAAAGAACATGACTACACATTCTTTTCAAATGCACACAGAACACTTTCAAACATAGACCACATGACAGGACACAAACCAAGCCTCAACACATTCAAGAATATTGAAATCATACCAAGCATTTTCTCTGACCACAAGGGAATGAAACAGGAAAACAACCTCAAGGGAAAAAACCCAGAACATTCAAAATCATGAAGATTGAATAGCATGCTATTAAAGAATGAATGGGTCAAGTATGAAATTAGGGAAGAAATCAAACAATTTCTGGAAACAAACAAAAATGAACTCACAACAACCAAAAACTT
Organism: Anoura caudifer; assembly: GCA_004027475.1. Classification (NCBI taxonomy): domain Eukaryota; kingdom Metazoa; phylum Chordata; class Mammalia; order Chiroptera; family Phyllostomidae; genus Anoura; species Anoura caudifer. Next base: position 21,578 of record PVKU01004751.1, read on the forward strand.
GGGACACATGGAAGGCAGTCCTAAGGGGGAAGTTCAGAGCAACACAGGCCTATGTGAAAAAGATAGAAACATTTCAAACAAACAACTCAACCCTACACCTACAACAACTCAAGAAACAACAACAAAGACAGCCCAGAGCAAGTAGAAGGAAGGAAATAATCAACATCAGAGCAGAGTTAAATGACATAGAGACCAAAAGCACAATTCTAAGGATCAATGAATCCAGGAGCTGGTTCTTTAAAAAGATAAAGAAAATCCACAAGCCTTTAAGCAGGTTCATCAAGAAAAAAGCCAGAGGACCTGAATAAGCACAATCAGAAATTAAAGAGGAGAAATTACAACTGACACCACAGAAATACAAAGGATTGTAAGAAATTACTATGAAGAACTACATGCCAAGGAATTTGAAAACCTAAGTGAAATGGACAAGTTTCTAGACATATATAATCTTCCAAAACTTAATGCAGCAGAAAACCTGAATGGACCAATAACAGCAGATGAAATTGAAGCAGTAATCAAAAACCTCCCAACAGACAAAAGCACTGGACCAGATGGTTTCACAGAAGAATTCTACAAAGCATTTAAGAAAGAGATAACCACCTATCCTTCACAGACTATTCCAAAAAATTCAAAATGATGGATGACTCCCACTCTTTTTATGAAGCCAGCATCATCCTAATTCCAAAACCAGATAAAGACACAACAAAGAAAGAAAACCTCAGGCCAAGATCACTCATGAACTTAGATGCTAAAATCCTCCACAATATATTGGCAAAATGCATCCAACAATACATTAAAAAGATCATACACCATGACCAAATGGGATTCATCCCTGGGATGCAAGGATGGTTCAATATTCGCAAATTGGTAAATGTAATACATCACATAAACTAAAGCAAAGACAAAAATCACATAATCATATCAATAGATGCAGAAAAAGCATTCAGCAAGGTACAGCACCCATTTATTATGAAAACACTCAGCAAAGTGGGAATAGAGGGAGCATTCCTCAACATAATAAAGGCCATATATGAGAGACCTATGGCCAACATCATACTCAATGAGCAAAAGTTAAAATCTTTTCCACTAAGATCTGTAACAAGACAAGTTTGTCCACTTTCACCATTTCTATTCAACATAATATTGGAATTTTTAGTCACAGTGATCAGACAAGAAAAGGAAATAAAATGCATCCAAATTGGAAAGGAGGAAACAAAGCTGTCATTGTTTGCAGATGATATGATAGTGTACATAGAAAATCCTATAGACTCGGCAAAAAAACTACTTGACCTAATAAATGAATTTGGCCAAACAGCAGGATACAAAGTCAATATCCAGAAATCCAAGGCATTTTTTGTATACCAACAATGAAACAGCAGAAACAGAAATCAAGAAAAAAATCATTCTATACAGCAAAAAGAAAAGGAAAATACCTAGGAATAAACCTGACCTAGGAGGTAAAAGACCTGTATTCAGAAAACTACACAACACTTAAGAAACAAATCAAAGAAGACACAAACAAATGGAAACATATATTGTTTTCATGGATCAGAAGAATTAACATCATCAAAATGTTGATACTATGCAAAGCAATTTACAGATCCAATGCAATACCTACTAAAGTACCAATGGCATATTTCACAGACATAGAACAAATACTTCAAAAATTTATATCGAACCATAAACAACCCCAAATAGCTGCTGCAATTTTGAGAAAGGAGCACAAAGTAGGTGCGATCACAATACCTGATACCAAACTGTATTACAAGTCCACAGTAATCAAGTAGCCTGGTACTGGCATAACAACAGGCACATGGACCAATGGAACAGAACAGAGAGCCCAGAAACAAAACCAAGTCTCTATGGTCAATTAATATTCAACAAAGGGGGCAGCAACATAAAATGGAGTAAAAATAGCCTCTTCGACAAATGGTGTTGGGAGAACTGGACAGCTATGTGCAAAAAAAATGAAACTCAAGCACCAACTTACACCATACACAAAAATGAATTCAAGGTGGATAAAAGACCATTGAAGTCCTATAGGAGAACATAGGCAGGAAAATCTCAAATATTTCACACAGCAACATTTTTACTGACATGTCCCGTAGACAAAGGACATAAAGGAAAGAATAAACAAATGGGATCTCATCAAAATAAAAGCTTCTGCATGGCTAAAGAAAACAGTATTAAAATAAAAAGAGAAACAACCATATGGGAAAACACATTTGCCAATGATACTTCAGACAAGGATTTAATCTCCAAAATATATAAAGAACTTACATGACTCCATTCTAAGAAGACAAGCAACCCAATTAAGAAATGGGCAAAGGACTTGAACAGACACTTCTCCAAAGAGGAAATACAAAGGATCCAGAGACACATGAAAAGATGTTCAGATTTGCTAGCTATCAGAGAGATGCAAATTAAAACCACAGTGGGATACCACTTCACATTGGTCAGAATTGCCATCATAAAAAAAGCACCAAACAACAAGTGTTGAAGAGGTTGTGGAGAAAAGGGCACCCTAGTGCCCTGTTGGTGGGATTGCAGACTGTTACAATCTCTGTGGAAAACTGTATGGAATTTTCTCAGAAAACTAAAAATAGATCTGCCTTTTGCCCCAGCAATTCCACTCCTGGGATTATATCCTAAGAATCCTGAAACATGAATCCAAAAGAACCTATGCACCCCAATATTCATAGCAGCACAATTTACAATAGCTAAGTGTTGGAAGCAACCTAGGTACCCATCAGCAAATGAATGGATCAAAAAACTATGGTACATTTACACAATGGAATTCTATGCAGCAGAAAGAAAGATGAAGCTCCTACTCTTTGGGACAGCATGGATGGAACTGGAAAGCATTATTCTAAGCAAAATAATCCAGGTGGTGAAAGAGAAATACAATATAATGTCACCTTTAACAGGAACCTAAATAACAAAACAAACCAACACGCAAAATATAAGCAAAGACGCTGAAATAGAGAATAGGCTGACAGTGACCAGAGGGTAGAAGGGAGGAAATTTCAGTGGAAGTAATGGAAGGGTTTACAGAAACAATTATAAAGGACACATGGACATAAACTAGGGGAGGGGTGGAAATGGTAAGGAGGTGGAAGGGCTGGACAGTAGGCTGGGATGAGAATAAAAGGCAGAAAACTGTACTTGAACAACAATTAAATAAAAAATAACAATAAAATATAATAAAATAATCTCTTATCAGATGGCACAAAGCATCTTCTGTACTCTTTGGCTTCAAAAATTAATACCAGCTGAGATTCCTTTGATTGTTGAGGTTACTTGTTGGCAGAAATATATTCTGGGGGCACAAGTGAGTGTGCTCAGCTTCCACCTACTTGGGCGCCATCTTTCTTCTCTGGATAAAAGTTTTGAAAATTGGTATCTGTCTTTAGGATTTCTAAAACATGTGGTTAATATTAATTGGAACCTTTTTCCTGGAACCTAGGTAGACCTAAGCTTCTTTGTTGCTCCTCTGAATTGCTGAGCATAATCATTTTTAAATTTTTATTTATTTATTTTTAGAGAGAAGGGAAGGGAAGGAGTAACAGAGGAGGAGAAACTTCAATGTGTGATTATCTCTCACACCCCCCTTACTGGGCACCTGGCCCACAACCCAGGCATGTGACTTGACTGGGAATTGAACCTTTGGTTCATAGGCCAGCACTCAATCCATTGAGCCATACCAGGCAGGGCAACATATTCACTTTAGTTTCTCTTTTACTGAAGGCAGTTATTCCAGGACCCAGGTTTGAAAGAAAGTCTCTCTTCTGACTCTCAAATATGGGGGTATAAGGGCAAATCTCCACTCAAAAGAGAATATTAAACCCCTTATTTCTGTCCTCTAATGTTTGTTTCTGAGGTAATATTTATGAGGGCCACTATAACATCAATTATTTTTATTAACAACACACACAGATTCCTTTTGTTGTCTTATAAGTTCAGCTCTGTATTTATACCTTTCACAACATTTCTATGTTGTATATATGTGTGTAAGGGACAGTGTCCACATTAGCACATTTTGCCATGTTGTTGGTTAACAGTATATAGGAAACAAATGAGCTTCTCACATTTAAATTTGTAACTAAAGGCTTTCCTTAATTATATCCCTAGGTTTCTTAGATTGAGAATATTATTTGACCATTCTAATGAGAATAATAATTATTATTTGCTTGCCTATAAGCAATATTATCCATGATTATTTCATATTATTTCATATTACCCTCAGAAAAACCTCTGTAAAGTGATGCCATTACTAATCTTTATTGTGCAGATGGAAAAATTAAGGCTTAGAGTAGTTAAATGACTATCCTGATACCCTGTATAGGGTGTGGTAGAGCTAGAACTGTATCCTAGGCATAGCTTTGGGGTCTGCACAGTTAACCCCTACACTGTAGCACCTCTCTAAATGATTGATAGCATTTGTTTTCTTTAAAAAGTTTATAGGTGTGTGCACTTTTGTTAGTGAAGAGGTTAAAAATTCCAAAATAATTTTTCAGTACAAACCTCCTGTAGGATAAAAGTTGGTCTACATCCAATATCCAGGTACTTTTCCAGCACTGACACTTAGTTTGAGCTATGTGGCTGGAGGTGGCCAATGAAATGAGTGAAAGTGAAATGGAGATCATGTATGTCATGTAGGAAGGCTACCCAACTCATTAACCTTCACATGAAGCGCAAACTTTGGTGGATAAAGCCACTAGGATTAAGAGACAGAAGATCCCATTGTGACAACTCAGGCTAGTTACCTGAATATATTTCTTTCTCACCAGTCCCCTCAGTTTCAGCAATGCTTTCACATGCTACTTTGCAGAGAAAACAGAAACAGTAGATGACAGCTCCAGTGACAAATACATGGATCACTTTGATATCAGATTATGATTATTTCATCACTCTGTTGTGCATTCAATTTCCTTCTCTTGACTGCATCTTCTACATTTCATTTAAACATCCTCATTATGATTATATTTTATAAAAGAGCTCTTATCCTTTAGAGATATATAATGAAATATTTATGGTTTAAATATTTTGATACCTGGGACTTACTTCAAAATTACCCATTGATGAGGAAGCTGTAGATTTAAAATGAAGATTGGCATTGTGTGACTAACTGTTGAAGCTGGGTGATGGATGCATAGGGGATTCATTATACTCTTCTATCTACCTTTCTGTAGATACATACAAAGTTTCCTGAAAATTAATAGAAGAAAAAGCTTTTATGAAATTATTTTTCAAAAACTGAAGAAAATGTGTATCACAACCTGTGAAAGGCATATGCCTCAGGTATACCTCTGAAACCTCTTTTTTTCACATTCTTCCAAGTTAATCAACACTGAAATACCCCAAAAGTATTGTTATACTGCTGGATTTAAAGCAGAGGAAGCTATCATGAACCAAGGAATTCAAGCAGCATCTAGAAACTGTAAAAATCAAGGAAACATATTCTCCCTCACAGCCTCTAGAATGAATGCACAGCCATCAACAACTTGATTTTTAGCTCAATGAGACCTATTTTAGACTTCTTCCCTCCAGTAGTTTTTTCAACCTCTAAGTCATCATTTATTGATTTATAGAGCATTCATAACATAATCCATGTGCTTTACAATACAGTAAATATCACAACAGAACTCATAAATGCACTCAACAAATTACAGAACTACACAAACCTTGAAATGAAGCAATATTATGTTAAATTTCAAAGATGCGGAGAAACGGCAATATAAAACAGGTAATTATACCAACTGGAGAACAAAGGCAAAGATACCCAAGCACCACAACCCCAAATGGGCAGATTTGTGAGGGTGATGACCATAAAAGTTTGCACAACAAAGTCAATAAATTTCTGTGAAGTCACTACATTTGTAGAAATTTGTAAAACAGCAAACAGAAACTAATATATACATTTTTCAAGTGAATCAAAATATGATCTTGGTCTGACATTAATTTCTCTTATAGATGTCAGCAATATAATGAAGACATTAAGTTCTTGTGCTCTTGAACAAGAGAGTGAGGTTAAAATTCTGGGGTCACAGGACAATTGCTTTATTTGTAAAATGGGAATAAGAATAGCACCTATACTATTAGGAGGACTGAATGTATGAATAAATGAGAAGTACTAAGAGCAATGACTGTCACATGGTAAGAACTCAATAAATGTTAGATGTTATCATTAGCTATTATGTATTTTTTTATTTATTTTCATCCACTAATTTGCTTCTTTCTCTACCAATACTATACTATTTTGATTGGTGAAAATGTTCAACTCACTATTGTTCTTTTTCATAATTTTCAATGGCTCCTCCTCCACAATTTAATTCTCTATATAAAATTTAAAACCAGGGATTTTCAAGATGGCAGCAAGATAGGTGGGGGTGGAGTCCACTTCCCCATGCACATGAGTGAAACACTTAGCCAATTTTCTGAGGAACAGAGCAAACAGCGAACAGTACCCCAGCATACATGAAGATAGGAGACCAAAAATTGTAGAGGACATTGAAAAACCAGATGGTTAGGAGAGTGCTTCAGGACAATATGGTCCCTGGGACCAGGGTGGCTGCAGCCCAGTTCTGGTGCCTACTGGGTCTGCCACAGGGTTCTTGGTAGAGAGCTGGGTAAACAGCTCCTTCCCCTGCCAAACAAGGTTTGAGCAACACTGGGAGAGACCTGGTTGCTCGAAGTTGCAGGTTGGGGAATAAGGACTAAGTGGTAAACACACAGGGCCTGTGGTCACCATCAGTCTGTGCGTGCTGGCTGCGGAGAGTTGAGAGTTGGGCCGTGAAGGGCCCTGACCCAGACAATCCCTGGTCTGGTAGGAGTATTGGACTGTGTGAGAGGCCAGGCCTTTGTATGGTGTAGCAGGCTTGAGCAGGAGGAATTTCTCAAAAAGAAAAGGTGACAAGAGGCACACAGCAGCTCTCTGGGGAATCCTCCTGCAGCAGCAACTCCGGCCTCCACCCCACCCAAACTCGCGTTGCTCTCAAGGTGGTGTAGAAGGCCCTGTGCACACTCCCATATCCCTGGGAAGAGTGCATGCCTGAACCTGAGGGACTGGACACCCGACCAAGCCTGCACACCCACAGCCCAGGGAGAGTATGTGACCCAACCTGTGGACCAGAGGCTGCTGGGGAACTGAGTGCCCATCAGGAAGGGAGACAAGTGAAAGCAATCCCCCCTCAGCCTGCTGCAGCCAGGAGAACCAGCAAAACTGGCTTGGCATGTTTGAAGCCAGCAGGAGGCTTTTTTTTTAAAAGTAATTCTTTATTTTTCTATTTCGTTTTTATCTTTTAACTCCTTCTTCCTCTCTTTACTGCTTTCTTGTTTCATTCCTTCTTCCTTTCTTTCCTTTTTATCTCTTCTTCCTTCCTTCTTTTTTTAAATTCCCACAAGTGAGATAAAAAAAACCTGGAACTGTGAAAAGACCAGAGTTGGACCCAAAGAGGGGGCATCCCAACAGCTGAGACAGTGAGACAAATTTGACTTTTCTACTACAGAAAACTTGCAAGTTATTGTATATTTGTATTATTATTTTTTTCATTATTCTTACATTTTTATATTAGTAGGATTTTTGTATTTCTCTTTCTGATTAGTCTTCTTCACTTGGCTAGTTAAATTGCATTGTTAGATTGGTTTCCCTTGTTCTCTCTTTCATACTGTATTGCTAATTTACTGTCTTTCACTTCACTTGTGTTCCATTAGCACACTACTCTAGGTCCTATAACCTATTCTGGTTATCCAGATTATATAGATTCTGTCATATGATTGTTGTTCCATTATTACTCTAAATAATAGCTGTCCCATACGATTGTAAATAGTACACAGCAGCCCTCCCAGGTCTTAGACCACTTAACTATTTCCTGAACTGTTGTGGTTAACCCTATTCTCTCACACACTACACCTATTTTCTATTCTTTACTCTCACTTTACCTCATAATCTGACCTCCTGCAACCTCACTACTTTGTAGATACAACTCACAATACTTCCAACCCAACAAGAGTCTTATCTTCTTTCCATCATTTCTAAAAAGTGGCTAGTTGAGTGAAAGATCCTAGTTAACACTGTACATATCCAAAAGATTTCCTATCTCCTCTCTACAGGTTGCTACTTTAAATATCACATAATACACTTCTCCTGTCTGAAACCATTTTGCGTCCCCCCTCCAACTGATCACAAAAAAGACTAGGTGGGAGCTGTGAGCACCAGGATACCTGCTGGAAGCGGAAACATACCTACAAAGGAACCACCAACAGATAACAACAGAAGAAGGTGAAGGAGGGAGGGGAAGCCACATGAACTCAACCAAGGACCTATCTGGAAATACAATTAAATGGTATAGAAATTCCTCAGAACAAACAACTGAAGGAGCAAGAGAGAATCCTCAAAACCTTATACACACAGAAGAACCAGCTAAACACAACCTGCCCACACCTGCACAATGGAATACTAGCAGTGGCAGACAGAGTGACCCTCAGTTAAACAGCTGCAGGAAAAGATTCACCAAAGAAAGACCCAACAACAATCAAAACCCAAAGACATACACAGAGCCAACATAAATGACAGCCCCAGACCAGTGAGCTTAGGAGATCCAGGAGACTGCACCACTGAATCTCACAGGTATTCTACCATAGAAGTTCATGCCATAAACCCAGGGAACCAGAACAGATCAATTAAAGAAGCAGAGGCTAACAAGAAGAGTCTCACAAACAATAGGAAGACAAAGAAGCAATCCCTAAATGAAAGGAAAGGAGGCAGTCTCAGAAAGAATGCTAAATGAAATAGAGCCAACTAAACTATCAGATATTGAGATCAAAGCAATGGTTATCAGGAAGCTCAATAAGCTCATAGGGAATTACCAAAAACTACAGGGAAACTACAATGAACTCACTGCAAACTATATCAACATGAAAAAAGAAACAGAAACTATCAACAGGGGTCAAGAGGAAATGGAGAATACAATCTCTGAACTAAAGAACACAGTAGAAGGAATCAAAAGAAGGCTTGATGACACAGAGGATCAGATCAGCAAGCTGGAGGACAAGGTAGAAATAAACACTGAAAAGAGCAAGGAAAACAAAAGAGACTCAGAAAGAATGAAGAGAGGTCAAGGGAAATGCAGGACAACATGAAACATAATAATATCCATATAAAAGGGATAATATAAAGAGAAGAAGAACAGAAAGTGATACAAAATCTTTTTGAAAAAGTAATGATGGAAAACTTTTCTAATTTGATGAGAGAGAAAAATCCCACATGCTCAGGAAGCAGAGAGGGTCCCAAACAAGAAGAATCCAAAGAAGCCCACTTCAAGACACATCATAATTAAAATAGCAAAATTTAAAGATAAAGAGAGAATCTTAAAGGCAGCAAAGGAAAAAACAGAATATAACATACAAGAGAGATCCAATAGAACTAGCAGCTCACTTCTCAATGGAAACACTCCAAGCCAGAAAGGAATGGCAAGAAATATCCCAACTAAAGAAAACCAGAGGCTTGCAAACAAAACTACTTTATCCAGCAAGGTTCCCAATTAAAATGGAAGGTCAAATAAGGAGCTTCCCAGACAAAAGAGGCCTCAAAGAATCTACCTCCTCCAAACCAGCACTGCAGGAGATGTTAAAGTGTTTGCTTTAAGAACAGGAAGAAAAACACTGAAAGAGAGAGGAACACAGGTATGAAAATGTCAACGAATAAGTATCTATCAACAGTTACCTTAAATATAAATGGATTAAATAGTCCAATTAAAAGACACAGAATAGCAGAATGGATAAAAAACCATGACCCACGCATATACAAGCTACAAGAGACCCACTTCAGAACAAAAGACCTACACAGACTGAAAGTGAAGGGCTGAAAACAAATATTCCAAGCAAATGGACAGGGGGAAAAACGCTGGGGTAGCAATACCCGTATTGAACAAAATAGACATCAAAAGAACAGCCATAAAAAGAGACCCACAAGGTCACTTCCTAATACACAAAGGAAGAATCCATCAGAAGACATAAACATTGTGAATATATATGCACCCAACATAGGAGCACCCAAATACATAAAGATAATCTTGGAGGACTTGAAGAAACATATCGACAGCAACACAATTATAGTAGGATATTTTAACACCCCACTGTCAAAAATGGACAGATCTTCCAAACAAAATATCAACAAAGATATCATGGCATTGAGCAAGGCCTTACATAAAATAGACTTAACTGATATATATATAGAGCCTTTCATCCCAAAGAAGCAAAATATACAATCTTTCCAAATGCACATGGAACATTTTCAAAGATAGACACATGAAAGGACATGAAACCACCCTCAAGAAATTCAAGAAAATTGAAATGATATTAAGCATTTTCACTGACCACAATACACTGAAACTAGAAAACAACCTCAAGGAAAAAAACCCAAAACACTCAAACTCGTGGAAATTGAATAGCATGCTATTAAAGAATGAATGGGTCAACAAAGAGATTAAAGAAGACAGCAAAAGTTCCTGAAAACAAACAAAAATGAACTCACAACAATTCAAACTTATGGGACATAGTGAAGGCAGTCCTCATAGGGAAGTTCAGAGCAATACAGGCCTATCTGAAAAGGATAGAAACATTTCAAACAAACAACTTAACCCTACACCTACAAGAACTTGAGGAAAACAACAAAGACAGCCCAGAGCAAGTAGAAGGAAGGAAATAACCAAGATCAGAGCAGAATTCAATGATATAGAGACTAAAAGCACAATGCTAAGGATCAATGAATCCACGAGCTGGTTCTTTGAAAAGATAAACAAAACTGACAAGTCTTTAAACAGGCTCATCAAGAAAAAAAGAAAGAGGACCCAAATAAACACAATCAGAAATGAAAGAGGAGAGATTACAACTGACACCACAGAAATACAAAGGATTGTAAGAAATTACTGTGAAGAACTATATGCCAAGAAATTTGAAAACCTGGGTGAAATGGACAAATTTCTAGAAAAATATAATCTTCCAAAATTCAATGAAGAAGAAGCAGAAAGCCTGACCAGACCAATAACAGCAGATGAAAATGAAGCAGTGATAAAAAAAACTCCCAACAGACAAAAGCACTGGACCAGATGGTTTCACAGAAGAATTCTACAAAGCATTTAAGAAAGAGATAACCCCCTATCCTTCACAGACTATTCCAAAAAATTCAAAATGATGGACAACTCCCACTATTTTTATGAAGCCAGCATCATCCTAATCCCAAAACCAGACAAAGACACAACAAAGAAAGAAAACTTCAGTCCAGGATTGCTTGACCTAGAAGCTGTTAAAGAACAGAATTTCAGAATCTGTATTTTAACAAGACCTCCACATGGTTTAAATACACATTAGAAAGTGTATAGGGTGTGGCAGACCCTTCTGTGTGGTGTGGGCCCAGCTCCCACTCAGAGATGCACAGGACCCACACCCACAGATAGGTTCTATCCTGTGTAATCAGATTTGCTGTATACTTAGGCTGTTTTGAGAGTGTGCTGCTTTGCTGAAACCCCCTCACCCTGCAAGTACCTTGCAGGCCCAGTGTAAATGCCTGCCTATTCACTTGCTAATATCCTTCTTCTGTGATGTAATGAGGGGCATTGGCTCCTTGTTGTGACTGGGATTGTGAGGAAGAATCATCTTGGAATGTAAGGGGATGATGATTAGAATAAAGGCCTGTGATGGTGGAGGCTGTGGCTTTGGCTCCTCTTGGGAGAAAAGCCTTGTGGTTATCCTTATTCCTCCACCAGACTTGGTAGCCTGTTTGTGTGTTTTAATTCATCCATAATGACACAGACACTGCTGGCCGGTGTCCGCATCAATATACTGAGACAATTGTACCTGAACAATAAAATAAAAAATAAAAAATATATAAAAATATATGTGGACCAATAATACAACTTAACACCAAAAAAAAAAAAAATCTAATTAAAATTGTGCAAATGACCTGAATAAACATTTTTTCCAAAGAGGACCTATACATGGCCAATAGACATATGAAAAGATGCTCAATGTCACCAATTATTAGAAAATGGAAATTAAAATCTCAATGAAATAGCACCTCAAATTTGTCAGAATAGCTGTCATCAGTAAATCAACAAACAACAAGTGTTGGGGAGGATGTGGAGAAAAGGGAACCCTCATGTACTGTTGGTGGGATTGTATATTGGTGCAGCCACTATGCAAAACAGTATGGAGGTTCCTCTAAAAATTAAAAATAGAGTTACCATATGACCTAGCAATTCTACTTCTGGGTATTTATCTGAAGAAACCCAAAACACTAATTAGAAAAAATATATGCATTGTTTTGCTTATTGCAGCATTATTTACTATAGCCTAGATATAGAAGCCACCTAAGTGCCCATCAATAGACGATTTGATAAAGAAGATGTGGGATATATACACAACTGACTGTTAACTGGCCATAAAAAAGAATGTAGTCTTAATATTTGCAACAAAATGTATGGACCTATAGGATATTATGCTATATGAAATAATCCAGACAGAGGAAGACAAATGCCATATTTCACTTATATGTGGAATCTAAAAAACAATATATGAACATACAAAACAATAATGAACTCATAGCTATAGAGACATTTGATGGTTGCCAGATATGTGAGGGTTGGCAAGATAGGGGCAAAAGGGAAAGCAATTAAGATGTACAAATTGCCAGTTATAAAAATAGTTGCAGGGATATAAAATACAGCATAGGGAATATGGGTAGTAAACTTATGTGGGGGTATCACTTCATAAGTTATATAAATGTCTATTATAACATTATATAGCAACTATAATTATAAAATTAAAAAATATACTTTAAAATAAGTAGCAAAGATCTTTTTTGTGATGAAAGACACAGTTCATTTTTTGTTTGTTTGTTTGTTTGTTTGTTTTTGCTGCACTTTATTTGGAAGTTCTTCAGGGAAGAATTCTCTTGTTCTTCAAGGTAGATAGAGCTACATCCAGTTTCCTTGATAATCTTTTCACTCCTTATTTATTTCTCTTCAAAAATTTGTAATGGAATTTGTCCATCTTAGTCACATTTACATTTCCATGACCCAGAGGGATTTCTGCCACCCAGCAAGTAGTGGATAATGAGTGAATTAATAGCAGAAACAAAGATGCTCACACTTAACATTATTATTTAACATTTTCCTAGGGATTACAGATATGGCAATAAATAGGAAAAAGACAAGACATAAATATTGGAAGGAAAAAACTGAAACTACAAGTCTTTGCAGCTGATGTGAATATCTACCTAGAAAATTCAAGAAGAGAATTCGGATGATAGTGATATAATATTAATATCAAAATACATCATGATTTCCAAATATCCTATATCAGAATGTTACCTGGCACAAGAGATCATGCAACTCAAAATGGTTTAAAGCAAAAAAGTTTTGTTTTATTTCCCCTCAACAGCCAGACTGCCTTGCAATGGTTCTGTCTTCAGCACAGGTAGTTCCAAAGCCTCCATAACACCAACACTTCTTTTTATTTTCCTGTCCACCTGAGTGTTTACCTGTCTCTGTCTCCTCCATTCTCTAGGCAGAAGTTGCTTAAGTATCAGGGAGAATGGCCACTGGCAGTCCTTGACATATGAATACAATTCCAGCAGGAAAAATACTCCCATCTTACCATATTCACATATTTTTTTCCAGAGAGAATTGTTGGTGGTCCACTTTGGGTTCCACTCCAACTTCTGAGTCAGTTATCCACCAAGCCATAAGATGTCATTAGCATTCCAGTCAGGGTCATGGCAACTATCCCAGTGATAATGAGTAGCAGGTCAGAGGAGGGTATGGACATAGTTTGGCAGGTTCATCAGAACCATGTGGGATGGAAGATTCCTCAGGCAAGAGCTACTATTACTACCAAAAGAGAAAGAAACAGGGACAGAGAGAGAGACAGAGAGAGGGAGACAGCAAGCAGTTTGAAAAGACAAAAACCAGAGCTGCAAAAGCCCACTACAACCTACCTATTGGCTGCCCAGAAGAGAAGAAAAACACATGCTTCTCACTATAGATAAAATTCTCAACGTAATCCCCTGTTTAAATTATACTTTTATCCACATAAATCCAAAATGCACTCCTCTCTCCAAAGAGAAATAATACAAAATTGCATTTAATTATTGCCTGCCACCACAAATCTCGGGTTGTGGCAGACCCTTCTGCGTGGCATGGGCCCAGCTCCCACTCAGAGATGCACAGTACCCACGCCCACAGATAGGTTCTTTCGTGGGTAGTCAGATTTGCAATATACTTAGGCTGTTTTTGAGAGTGTGCTGCTTTGCTGAAACCCCCTCACCCTGCAAGTACCTTGCAGGCCCAGTGTAAATGCCTGCCTATTCACTTGCTAATATCCTTCTTCTATGATGTAATGAGGGACATTGGCTCCTTGGTTGTAATTGGGATAGTGAAGAGAAACCATCTTGGAATGTAAGGAGAGATGATTAGAATAAAGGCCTGTGATGACGGAGGCCTCGCCTTTGGCTCCTCTTGAGAGAAAAGCCTTGCAGTTATCCTTATTCCTCCACCAAACTCAGCAATCTGTGTGCATGTTTTAATTCATCCATAATGACGTGGACACTGCTAGAGAGTGTCCGCAACATCGGGTCTCTGAGCAATGCACAGTCCATTGAAGTATGTTGTAGATGTGACTCATAATGTGAACAGCCATCCTGAATCATAATTTTGCCACATCCTGTCTAGAATGCTTATTAATGTACTTAGTAAAAGGAAAAAATTCTTTCATTCTTGCCATCTCTTCAGTGCCTCAATGCAAGCAATCTTCAGCTCCATGTTCCTGTGTACAAAGCCACCTTCAAAGGTGTCCATTTGTTACAGAACAACAAAAGGTTCCTTATGTCTGCTGCCTTATGGAAAGATGTCTCTCAAAGCCAGAGATTTCTGAAAAGGAAAGGAAATGTTTATTTAATGCTACCTAGCATCTTCATTAAAATATCAAAGTCTTTTAGGATACCCACAGATGCCCACAGTGCTTCCTATCTCCCTCTGCCCTAATTCAGGGTACCATAACTCAGGAAGAGAAGCAAATGTCCAGGATCCAGGCTCCTGACACTGTCTGCTGTGTCGTCATCCAGGCAGGATCTCTAATTAATCCAAAGCTATGAGGCACCTTCTCATGGCCTACTTGATGCAGGGTGCAGCCAGGAGGGGAGCCCCCAAAATAGGGATTTGGAATGGGCCCAGAACTCAGGGTGTCCAGGGAATATTAGAGGGACATATAAGATGTCCTCACCCCTTCCCCCACAGGTGTGAGTTGGGGGAAGGGACACATGGAGCAGGGACATGAAGAGCTGCTAATCCATGGCATGGTCCTTTAACATATCCATAGCCTTTGCCTAGTAGCTTAGATGTGTTAAATAGCTGTGACCATGCTCTGAGCCAGAGGGATGGAAAGGACCCCCCCCCAAGACGTGACTGGGGGAGGAACCTCAAGTCACAGCGCCTGCGTGGGAGCTTGGAGAAGATTGGCTCCAGAAAATGGGGACACACCTGCCCAGACTCATGATGGCATCCCAAAAACACCTGGAATATACGGGAATGCTGGCAGGTGTAACTGATTGTAGGAGGAGTCGGAAATAGGGCTGCAGAGGAAGTTTGGCGCCAGTATTTAAAACAGAGATACGGCAGCCATGAGAGAGATCTATGCGGTTTCACTAGAGAGCAGGACCCGCGGCTCCATGAAGAGAGAATCCACGTGCTTTCCTGAGAGCTAGGACCCTCACAACCCTGTGAGGGAAAATCACCATGTGGCTTTAGCAGAGAATTGCTACGTGGCTTTTCCAGAGTGGGGACCCTTTCCCCACAGCTTTGGTAGAAGAAGGACCATGCAGCTTTGGGGTGCTCCTTTTGTCTGTGTGGCCTGGGAGCAAGAGAGACTGCCTGAAAGAAAGGTGAAAGAACTCTTGCCAGTAGGCCATGAGAAGGTGCCACATGGCTTTGGATTAATTAGAGATCCTGCCTGGATGATGACACACCTGACGGTGTCAAGAGCCTGGATCCCGGACGTGTGCTTCTCTTCCTTGCAAGTACAGTACCCTGACTTAGGGCAGAGGGAGATAGGAAGCACTGTGGGCGTCTGTGGGTATCCTGAAGGACTTTGATATTTTAATGAAGTTAAGTTCCTACTTTAACTCTGTATAGCATTAAGTAAACATTTCCCTTCCTTTTCACAAATCTCTGGCTTTGAGAGACATCTTTCCATAAGGCGGCGGACAATAATGGACCTTCTGTTTGCTCTGTAACAGTTTTTGGGGGCTCATCCGGGATCTTAATTGCCCATGGAAGACTGACCCCTCAGGTTCAAGAAAGTGAGACCTTGGAAGTGTTTTGCCAGTCTCGAGAACCAACTGTTTGCTCTGTAACATACTGGCAAGAGTCCTTTCCCCCTTCTTGCAGGCAAAATATCTCTTGCTCCCAGGCCACGCAGCCAAAGGGAGCACCCCAAAGCCATGTGGTCCTTCTTCTACCAAAGCTGTGGGGAAGGGGTCCCCACTCTGGCAAAATCTCATGGCTCTCCCTCTTCGCCAAAGCTGCAGGGGTCTGCAATCTGGTGAAACCACATGGAATCTCTTTCAATGGCTGCCACGTCTCAGTTTAAATCACCATGCAAACTCCTCTATACCCCCATTTCCGACTCCTCCTACAATCAATTACACCTGCCAGCATTCCCGTATTATTCCAAGTTTACTGGGATGCCATCATGAGTCTGGGCAGGTGTGTCCCCATTTTCTGGAGCCAATCTTCTCCAAGCTCCCACACAGGCGCTGTAACTTGGGGTTCCTCCCCCAGTCACGTCTTGGGGGGAGTCCTTTCCATCCCCCTGGCTCAGAGCATGGCCACAGCTATTTAACACATCTAAACCACCAGCCAAAGGCTATAGATATATTAAATGACGTGCCATGGATTAGCAGCTCTGCACGCCCCTGCTCCATGTGTCCCTTCCCCCAACTCATACCTGTGGGGAAAGGGGTGAGGACATCTTATATGTCCCTCTAATATTTCCTGGACACCCTGAGTTCTGGGCCCCATTCCAAATCCCTATTTGGGGGCCCCCCTCCTGCCTGCACCCTGTATCACATTCACCATTCAGCCCACCTACTAAACTTTAATCTCAATGATTATAGTACCAAGATCTATAGTTGCGTGTCTTCATGCTACTATAATTTTGTCCTTATTCTTTTGAAAACATGAATTCCATTTTTAAGCTCTTCTTTTTGACCTACTAACTGCATCTCTTTGGGTGTTTGTTCTTCAGCTCTTGAGTGCTATGCTGCCTTATCGGGTGAGAGTTTCCCTCACAGCATCCATGATTCTTGAATGGCTGTTCACATACCAATTTTGCCCAGTTGGTAGATGCTGCTTCTGTTTATATGACAGCTTTGTATGACTTCCAGGCACCCCCATACCTTGTCTTCCATTTCTCCTTCACACCCCCATCATCTGAGCAGTTTCAAAGAGCCACTCCTCTGCTCTAGAATGAGGCAAACCCCTAAGGGCCTCTCTTCTTGACCCATGTTGGGGACGGAGGAAGGAGCTCTTGCCAATTACCCAGAACCTAATTTTTGCATCCAGATACCTCAACAAAATCCTCAGCTCCCTACCAACCCCAGTTTTATGTCTATGGCCCCTGGGTTGAGGTGACCCTAGGAACCTTTACACCTAGGACAACATATTTGGGTTCTTCATTAACCTAACCCCTTCTGCATTCTGATTCACATAACTTCCTCTAAATATCTGCTTCACTTATGACATTTAGTTGTCAATCTTTCTAGAGCTATTCTAGATTTATGAGAGAGGATGGAAGATAGGAAATGAGACAGAAAGACTCAGTGTTATGGAGTGGGGGGAGATGATGGAGGGATAGTGGCAGTATGTGCTTAATTTGCCTATGTAGCTTTTGAATAAAGACTTCTCCTTTCCTTTATCAACAAACATCTTTGTTTGGGATTGTGCTTAGACAGTGGTGGTGGGCAGCAGGACCCCACCTGCTGTTCAGTAACATAAAATATACTGCAAAATTTCAATAAATTTGCCACTGTATTTCTCAATGTGAAAATGATATCCCAGACCATGCCCTCTCATTGTAGGCTGTCAAGAGTCCTTATACTTGATTGATCAAGCATTCAGCCAATATTCTAGACCTCTTTCTGGGTCTCCTCCTTTCAGGATGGAGGAGTGCCAAGGCACTGGGGGCCTGGGAATGTCCAGTCCTGCATCATCATTTGCCCACACTGGCATCTACTGGGTTGTCTCCATAAGCTGGTCTCAGATGGTTCTGCATCCTCCTCATCCCACCTCTAGAGTCTAGCCCTTCTCACCATGTTTTGATCCTATGGATGGGTACTGGGACCTCTTCCTGAACACCCCCTTCTCTGCCATTCTGGAATGATGCTGCCTTCTGTGGAGTACTGCAAAAATGGGCATCTCTCTGAATTTCTCCAGTCCTTCTGTGACTTCTGTCATTCCTTCTCCCACAATTCAGCCCAGAAGATGGTGACAGGACATGGAGCTTCTTCTCAAGGACACTGGAACATATCACTCAAATTCTTTTCCTCTTCCTGTGGTAAATGGCAAAAAAAAAAAAAAAAGACATAAATGCACTTCATCCCCATATGTTCAACCCCTGCAATGTGATTTTGTGCTCCTCCCATCAGGAAGGAGTGGTACTGTTGAGCCTGGGCTTGGCTGTGTGACCTGCTTTAGCCAAGAGGACACTAGAAAACATTATGCAAAGAGGCTGGAAAGCATTTGTCCCTCTAGCTTCCCTGAGCCCACCATGGAAAGAAGTTGGGCCAGCCTCCTTTAGGATGAGTGCAGCCCCAGCCATCCCGGGCTTCTCAGCAAAGGTCCAGAAGTGTAGGTGAGGCTGTTATAGATGATCCAATCCTGACTGAGCCAGCAAAGACCAGAAGAACCACCCAGCCAACCCACATATCAAAGAGAAATAAATTGTGCTGAGTTATGAATATGAGTTTTGGTCTGGTTTTTTATGCAGCAAAAGCTACCCGATATACCCTCTCTGTGCCTTCTCCATCCCTGGGAAACTGTTTCCTCTGGGGAAAGAAAAAATGTCACTGGATGATCATGTGCTGTTTCAAATCTATCAAGGAGCTTTGAAAATCTCAGGGCTTTAGATAAACAGCATACCAGTATCCTAAAATGAAAAAGGCAAAATGAATTCTTGTTTACCTTGCCTAACTCCCTGCCATTCAGGGACAAATGCCTCATGGTCCAGGAATGAGCTGCAGGTCAAATAGGAATTATGATGAACCAAGAAATAATTATTAACACATTAAAATACAATTTCATCACACATTTACTGAATCCCTTAGAGTCCAGATACCTTGTTAAGTACTGAGGACATAATGAAGAGTAAAACAGAATGAGACCCATCTCTCATGGATCTTGCAATCTGACCTGGGACCCATGTATCAATCAAATCATCATACAAACTGTGATTTATTCATTCATTCACTCATTACCATTCATCCACCTATGTAACAAGTATTTGCTGAGTATCTTCTGTGTTCCAGGAAATCCAGGAGGCATGGGGCCTACAGCAGTGAATATGTTGGCAATCAACTTCCTGGAAGGCAGAGTGAGGAGCAGGAGTGACAGGGACCAGAGAAGCCTGCCTTGAGCAGGTGTGGTTGAAGCTCAAACCCAAAGACACAGTTAACTGGGCAAAGAAATGGGGGTTGAGTTTGGGCATGGGGAGGGAGAACATTCTATACAGAAGGCATAGTAAGTGCAGCTCATAGCTGTGGCAAAGAGGCCCTGAGAGAAGGCCAGATCCCAGAGGATTACAGAAAGTGGAGCTGGCCCAGGTGGCCATTGCCCCTGTGCCACTTGACTCCAATCCAGGTATTGAATGCACCCTGTGAGCAGCCATCTTTCCCACCTCTGACACTCATTCTATTGGCACATCCTGCCCTGTAGTTCCTGTACTCCCGTGCCTTCTCTTTTGGGAGAGTCATCCTGAAGAGGTGACTCAGACTCCCCCCACAAGACTATGACACCCCACAGACAGGGACTCCCTACTCACCTGTATGGCTCAAGGTCCAGCATGGTCAGAGAGGTGGGTCCAGGATGGATACATAGGGATATGGGCCTGGAACTTTGGGAAACTTTGAGGAATGATAATGATTCTGTGGTCTAAATAGACCAGGCTCTTTGCTGCTGCAGGGCAAGGGACTATGCAATGCTACACTTTGGGGATGATTGGTGAAGAATGCAAGCTCTGCACCAGCAGGCCCAGGAAAAGCTGCTGCTATAAGGGCTTCATGCAGCACTGAACATAAAGAGAGTAGCTGGCACACAGTAAACGTTTAGTAAATGTGTGATGCTGCTTAAATATTTCTTGGTGTGACTCCCAGGGGCTAAGTCGGGTAAGGGGTTTCCTGGAGGTTTAGACAGTAAAAGATGCTGCTGAATGCCACAGGTACAAGCACAAGGGTCCTGGGGAGACAGATAGTGCACCCAAGATGTACCCAGCTGTGTATGGGAATTCCTGTGTCAGTTAATCAGCAACAGACTGGAGAGGTCCAGACCAGACCTCAGTCAGTATCCAAATCTGAGGGTTGGAGG
The DNA here is from genome assembly GCA_004027475.1 of Anoura caudifer. Classification (NCBI taxonomy): domain Eukaryota; kingdom Metazoa; phylum Chordata; class Mammalia; order Chiroptera; family Phyllostomidae; genus Anoura; species Anoura caudifer. The sequence continues at coordinate 42,211 of PVKU01004751.1, forward strand.
AGGGGTGGCGTCCAGCCTAGTGGGAACAGGTAAGGCAGCAGCACAGGAGTGCCATATTGTGAGCCTGCGCCTCCACCTCTTCATCTGTAGTGCAGAGCAGTGAGCTGGAGCACAGGGTTGTAAGAAGACACATGAATGGACATGCAGTTCCTAGGAGAGGTTCTGTCTGAGCTCGACAACAGTGGTCACTTTCCATAGAGCAGGGACTGGGACATAGGCAGCAAAACTATTTCAGAATTGGGGTGCTTCACATGAACTGGATCTTATTCAGTCACTTATTTGCCATAGAGTGAATAAGCTTCTACCATGTAGAGCACTTTGTTCTACTTATAGTTCAAGATACTTACCTTCAGTGGTGGCCACATGGATGTGCTCCCCAGATGTTGGGGGATGTCAGTAGGTGTCCTCATTGTCACCCCAGTTTCAGACACCATCACACAGCCCTGCAACCTCCAGGCTCACATCCTGCCACTGTCTCATACAGATGCATCAAAGCCTAGCCACCTCCCTGACTTGGGAAAGCTCTGGGGATCACTCTGGCTCCAGGCCCCGAGCTTCTCAGAGTCCTGTGCTTGTTCCTGCTTCCTCCCTACCTGCAGGCTGGGCCAGGGCCATCCTGAGAAGCCTTCTGCAAGGTCCATGGGGTCCCCCACTGGCCATACCTCCATAAGGCAGACAATTAGTGAGCAAGGACAATGAAACACCAAATGCAGGACAGCTTCCCATACTGAGGGCTGCAGAAGACAGGATCAGGACCCTGGAGGCCAAGAGGCACAGAGGAGCAGCCCAGGGTGGACAAAGAAGTCTCCCTCAAGAAGAAGACACTTACGTGGAGACCCAGAGGTTGTAACGCAGACATCCTTGCTGTGACAGCCAGGAGGAAGAGACTGGGGAGAAGAGTTCCAAAGTCCAAGGCTCAAAGTGGCAAAAACTGAATGGTGCAGTAGGCAAAGCCTCAGTCCTTAGAAATAAATGGTCAGTGTATTTGCATGGCACCTGGAGGGGTACCTGGAGTGTACCTGAAGGGTTACCTAGAGAGATAGCTGGAGGATTACCTGAAGGATATCTGGAGGGTACCTAGAGGGTTGCCTAGAATGTACCTGGATGGCTGTTTGAAAGAAACCTGGAGATACCTGGAGGGATCTGGTGTTGGCTGAGCTGGTGGGGCTGACAGGCAGCAGCCCCCTTACCTCCCTAGAATTCTCCTGAGAATTCTTAATTAGGTCCAGGGTAACCTCTGGCTGCCCTGATTCTGCTGAGGATGTGGAGGGTCAATAACCCCAGAGCAGCCCAGATGCAGCTTCTCTAAAATCACCCAGTCAGCCCTTTCACCAGCAGAAATCCTCCGCTTCAGGTATTTGCATCCAAAGCAATCCACAGCCTACTTCCTGCCAAGGAAGGGTTTAATCTGTTGGCACTGGGCTGGGGGCTGGAACAATTAATTAAAAATCCCAAGAACAGCCAGCTCTCATTAAAGCCTGCCTGAGGCTGGGGAAAAGGGGCTCTAGGTGAGAACTCCCTAGCCAAGCATTTTCTCATCTGTTCTCTCCATCGATCCTGGTTGTGGCTCTGAGAGGAGGGAATTATTATGTCCATTTTACAAGGAAGAAAATAGAGACTCCAGTTAAGTTGTGTGTCAGGGTTTTCCAGCTCCAAAGTGGGGCTGAGATTCTCAGCTGGCAAATCCAAGTCCTCTGTGCTCCCACCACAACTGGGGACCACAAGGACTCTCTGGTCTCCTGAGGGAAGAAATAGCTACCCTAGAGTGACATTAAGGAAACTCCCACCAGCTCTACTCTCCAGGGCTACAGAGGGTCAGCCTTCTGCCAGGTCAGCGTAGGCCAGAGGGGGTTCATAGAAGGCACCTTTGACCCTGAGGTGCTGTAGGAATGTGAATCTACCCAAAGTAGATTTTTTTATTTCCTCAGAGAAAAACAGAATCCTCTGAGCATATCTGGGCCTGACTCCCTGCTGGGTGCTACTAGGGGCCCCAGAGACAAGTCCCCTCCCTCCTACTTGTACAGACGTGCCTTATAAGACCTCATGTTCTACCAGCTCTTCCTGCAAGAGACTGATTCGGGGTTTTGCAGCTATTTTAACCAAAAGCAGTAGTGATGCTCAATGGTTTCCCAGACAAGATCATGAAAGGTGCTGCAACATCTGCCTGGCTCCTTGGAGCCTTAATTCCCCAGACTGTCAGACAGACAGTCCAGTTCCCTGAGGACATACTGACAGGAAGCCCAACTAGCCCTGGTATAGGGATATAGGGAAAGGCCCCGGGCCCTCACAAAGAGACACAGCCAGCCTCCTGCTCCCCTAGTGCCTGCTCCCCAACTCCTGCTTCTCCATCTGACAGCCACTGCATGAGAGATCTTGAACTGTAACAGGGTGCAGCCCAGAGGTGGGGCCCAAATAGGGATTTGGAATGGGGTCCAGAACTCAAGGTGTCCAGGAAATATTAGAAAGATATATAGAATGTCCTCACCCCTCCCCCTCACAAGTGTGAGTTGAGGGAAGGGACACATAGAGCAGGAACATGCAGAGCTATTTTGTACAGCAATGTCTTTGCAGCTAATCTCTGGCATGGTCATTTAACATATCTATAACTTTTAACTGGTTGCATAGATATGTTAAATAGCTGTGGCCATGCTTTAAGCCAGGAGGATGGAAGTGACTTCCACCCAAGATGTAACTGACGGGCAGCTCCCCCTGGTTACAGCACCTGCATGAGAACTTGGAGAAGATTGGCTCTATAACATGGGGTCACACATGCCCAGACTTACGATGGCAACCCAGTAAACCTGGAATAATACAGGAATGCTGGCAGGTGTAACTGATCGTAGGAGAAGTCAGAAATGGGGGTGAGGACAGTTGGCCCAGGGATTTAAACCCAGACTTGGCAGCCATGCAAGGAGAGAACCATGCGGCTTTGGTAAAGTGAGGACCCCTGCAGCTTTGGCTAAAGTGAGGGCCATGTGGCTTTGGGGTGCTCCCTTTTGCCGTGTGGCTTAGGAAGCAGGAGAGACTTTGCCTGGAAGAAAAGGGGTGAAAGGACTCTTGCTAGTGGGCCATGAGAAGATGTCACATGGTTTTGGAGTAACTGGAGATCATGGTGGTGACACAGCTGATGGTGCTGGGAGCCTGAATCACGGACTTCTACTATTCCTGAGATACAGTACCCCAGATTAGAGCAGAGAGAAAAGGAAGGACTATGTGTGTCTGTGGGTATCCTAAAGGACTTTAATATTTTAATGAAGACATTAGGTGACTACTCTAAGTCTGTATAGCTTTAAATAAATATTTCCTTTCCTTTTCACAAATCTCTGGCATTGAGAGACGTCTTTCCTCTGGTGTCAGGCATAGCAAACCTAGTGGGGAGTCCTTTCAGTAACAGTGTATCATACCCGCCCTAGACCCTGTTCTGCAACAGAACCAGACCTGCCCACTGAGCACTGCCCATAGGAGATAATAAAATGATTGTCGTCATCTTAAACCACTAATTCAGGAGGTGTTTTTATCCAGAGTGAAACAGGAGCAAATGCTGGGCAAGAATAGACAAGGGGAAGACAAGAGGGAGAAAAGTCAGGGGAGGTGCTACTGGGCCTTAAAGGAGGAATAGGCTTCTGTCAGAGGCTCCAGGGTGATGGTGCAAGATGTACAGAGGCCCAGAGGCAGGAAGGGCCTGTCTTGCTGTATTTCTAATAAGTAGCTGGTATCCCATGGGTGAATTGGGAACATAGGTTCAGGCCTATGAGCTGGCCTGTGGTACATGGCACTGGAGAAACCGGAAGTCCAGAGCCCAGAACAAGGTCATGCCCACATTTTGGACTTAGCATCCTGACCACTGTGTGAAGGATGGTAAAGAAGCCAAGGTGTTGGGAAGTTTTCTCTAGGCCCAACTTAGACATAAGGGGAGGTTTTCAGTAACTTTCAGCACTATGTTGGCATAACCATGCTGCAAGCTATCATTGGAGACAGGTCAGAGGAAACCATGTGTTTAAAGCCTCTGAATGGTCCTTACCCCTGGGCTTCTGCCTCTGATGTGGTAACCAGGCATCTCGCTAGCTGTTGTGGGTAGAATAGTAGTGGTAACACTGAGAAGGGGGTGGAAAGCAAAGCATAGGCTAAGTCCCAAGTCTATAAAAGGTCTTGGGGAACTGTATCTCAGATCTCCTTGGGCTACCCACAGTAACCCATGAGGCAGGGGTCCATGTCCCCTGTCCATGGTGTGCCAAGGAGAAGCAGAGCACTGAGGACAGACACTGGACCCCTCCTCAGTGCAGTGAGTAGGAGGGTTGCTGAGAATTGTCAGGGAGATGATGATGGGTGGCCACTGTGACAGCCTTCTATTGTTCTCAGTGCAGGTGGTTCAGATGCAGCCCATCACAGCTCTAGTATACCTTCAGAGGTGAGTGCATGGTCCAGACCCAGTCAATCAGTGATTCCTTTAGGGGTAATGCCTTAAGCTGGGCCAATAAGAACCTGCTCTGGGACTTTGGTAAGAACCATTGAGAAGGGGGCATATTCTTCTGGAAAGATAATGACCCAATGAAATGGAAACAAGTTGATAAAGACCATTTTCCACTGCCTTGGGGAGTGGTTATGGACTGAATGCTTGTGTCCACCGAGATTCATGTGTTGAAATCCTAACCCCCCAATATGAAGTATTGGGAGGTAAATATTTAGGGAAACAATTTGGTGGTGAGAGTTAAGCCCTTGTGATGGGAATTAGTGCTCAAATAAGTAAAGACAGGAGAGCTTGCTTCTCCCTCTGCTTCCTGCCATATGAAGCTACAAGGAGAAGATGGCCATCTGCAAACCAGGAAGCAGGCAGTCTTCCACCAGACACCAGACCTGCCAGCACCTTGATCTTGGATTTTCCATATTTTAGAACTGTTGTTTAAGCTACCCAGTCTATGCTATTTTTGTTACAGCAGCCCAAACTAAGATAGAAATATTTTCCTGAACAGTGAAGAGGAAAGCAGAGAAACAGAGAAAAGAAAGAGAGCTTATGACATCATTGAAGCATCTGGATCCAGCCATACCTGAAGATTACTGTAGATTTTAGTTTTATGAACCAATAAATCCCTTTCTCTGCTTAAATAACTTTTTTGAGTTTCAATTACTTGCAAATAAAAGAAAGAAAGAGCAATTATCCCTATAATAAGGTGGAAAATCTTTTCATTTCCAGAATTTCTATTGGGGATGGCAATACCTCTCTTTGAAAGATGTTTTTAAAAGTATGGCTCTTGAATGTAAGACTCTAAGAGGCCTGATTGTGAGGAAAGTGCTTTCTGAGAGAAAATAGAAGCAATGTTCTCCTGACTTCACTAAGGGAAAGCATGCCTTTACAGACCTCCCCCTGGTCCCTAAACCAAAGAGCAAATGCTAGTCTGAACAAGCAGTGGACTGCACTAAGGCAAAGAGGACACAGTATGAAAATCTGTGGCCAGGCTACAGTGGGAGTTTCAGTATTTGGTGGGTAAAGGGTGGGGAAATGTACCCTTTCCAGCACACCCCCCCCCAATGTTGCAGAAGCCAGAAGGCAAGCTTGGCATTCTTAAATGCACTTGAAGCTCAAATTCTGATATGATTTATATTTCAGCCACTGATCCACACTCTTGTGCGATTTGGAGCAGAGAAGAGGAACAGAGGCCCTGCTATCTCTACTTTTTCTGCAACAGAAAATCCAGCGTGGCAGTGACCAGAAGGACCTCTCCTATGTCCAGTGTCTCACCTGGTACTTGTGGTCATTGGCCCTTTATTTGTGAAGAGGCAGTGTGCAGGGCTTCCACTTGCTGTTAGTGTGAGTCTAGGAGGAGCGTGCTAGCTGAACTCTCCTTCTAGATGATGTCAGGAGAAGCAGGCCCTCTGCTGGGTCAGTTCTGTGGCTAATATAAAAATAGCCACTCCTCCAGCCCTGTCAACAGGGTTACAGTCACTTAATCCCCTGCATGAAATACTTTCTGATTGGACACTGAAAGGAGTCACAACCCTGCCAGGTGAGAGCCAATTCTAGGTGAGATATGAGGGGAAGGTTGGGTGGAGTTGATCTTCCTCTGGAACATTTGAAGGGTTTGGGGGATTGCTCACCCTTGAGCACATTCCCTTAGCCCCTGAACAGATGGGGTCCAGCCCCCACCATCAGGCCATTCTCAGCAATGGCCAAGACAACACCATTGGCTTCCTGGAAGGGAGGGCCCAGTGGCTGCTTCCAGGGTAGTTCAAGGCAGCAGGATCTTGTTTCCTCTCTGTCTGGAAGAGGAAGGAACCAGTCTCTTGGGAATATATGCCTATTGGGTGATCCTGCCAGTTCTTCTCTGCCATCCACTTCCCCAAAGCCTGCCTGCAGTGAAGCCACTCTTCAGCTCAAAAAGGTAGGAGATAGCAGAGAGCTTTGTTGGCTCCATTCACACATCAGGGGCTAGGTCCTTATGGAAAGTATAGCTTCATCTCTTGAAACACAGAGAGTAATGGGAAAGAACCCAGTGTTTCCCCGGTGGAACCCAAGTATTTACTAAACTTTACAAAAATTCACTTGATGTAAGTAGATGGTTTGAATGTGGATTAGCACTTACTATGTTCCAGGCCTAGAGGTAGGCATTTCACATATATTTAACTCATTTAATGCTTGCAACAGTCCTAGGAGATAGGAACAATTTTTATCCCCACTTACAGATGAAGAAACTGAAGCATAGGGAGGTGAAATAGCTGTTCACACAGGAAGTAGGGGAGGGGGAGAGTCCAATTTTTTTCCAGTTTTACTGAGAAATAACTGATATACATTACTGTGTAAATTTAAGGCATAGAGCCTGATGATTTGATTTACATATATTGTGAAATATGTATAATAGGTTCAGCTAATGTCCATCTTCTTATATAGATACAATAATAAGAAAAAGAAAAGAAAAAATTTTCTCCTTGTGATAAGAACTTGTAGGGTTTACTTTCCTAATAATTTTCCCATATATCATACAGCAGTGTTAGCTACAGTCATCTGGTGTACATTATATCCTTAGTATTGATTTTTTCTTATAACTAGAAGTTTGTACCTTTTGAACACTTTCCTCCAATTCCCCTTTCCCCTCACCTGCCTCTGGTAACCAGAAGTCTTATCTCTTTTTCTGTGAGTTTGGGTTTGTTCTATTTTAAGATCCCACATATAAGTGAAATCATTCAATATTTGTCACTCTCTGTCTGGAAAGTCTCATTCATGTTGTCATAAATGGTAAGATTTCCTCTTTTTTATAGTTGAATGATATTTCATTGAATGTATATGTGACATTTTTTACCCATTTATCTGTCAATGGGCACTTAACCAGGATTTGAGCCCAGTGTGTGAAGTGTCATGGAACAAGAGAGACCCAGCCCTCAAGGGGTTTTAGGCACAGAGAGACACAGGAGAAGCCAGGGCTGGGCTAACATGAGGGGAGGAACTCAGGTTTGAGCTAAGTGTAAGGAGATGGCTGAGGGATGCAGATAGGTTTGGGGTGAGGGTGAGGGGAGCAGACAGCTGACATCTGATTACACAGCTTTGACTGAGCTAAGGCTTTGAGTAAACCCCCCAAAGTGGAGATGGGGGGAGTGAGGGAAATGAGGATCTCTCTTTTTCCTAAAACTAGACAAATATGTCAAATATGTGGTAACTACTCTCCTCAAACTCCAACATGCATGCATACATAGATGTACCTACACTAATATCCACATACACATGTGCATATATGCATACATGCATATATATTCATGCACATACACACACTCACATACTAAGTCCTAAGCAAAACTTTTTTTCCAAAATCAATACTGTAACACTGGAACAGGCACTCTAATAATCTGCTAGTAAATCTATAAACTGGTGTAGCCTTTTGGAAATTAACTTGGCAATATATAGCAATAGCCTTGAGATAACCATACCTTTTGACCCTGAAATTTCACTTCTAGGATCTATCTTATGGAAATAATCTGAAATATGAGAGCTCTGTGCACAAAGATGCCCATGACAGAATAATCCATAACAGTGAAAAATTGAAAATAGTCCAAATGTTCAGTGATAATCATGGGGGGAAAAACATGATGGCATGTTCATATAATGGAATATTGTACAGTCATTAAAAAGATAATTTAAAACAATTTTTAAACATGTGACAATAAATTGGGGGAAAAGGTTCCAAAGTTAAGATCATATGTAACATGTTCTCAACTACACAGGGAAGTGTGTCTGGAAGAAAGATGAGAAGAAAATAAATAAAATTGTTCATAGAAATTGACTCAGGATCTAGTGAGATTAATTTATTTACTAATGATTTATTTTTTGTACCTCTGGTAATTTCCAAATTTTGTACATTGACCAATCATTTCCTGACCAATGAGGAAAATAAAGAACAAAAAGAGGAAAAGCCCTATGTTAAGCATCCAAGTTTCTCTTTCTCAGTTCCCAGTGGAGGTGACAGACCAGCAAGCTCACTCCAGGAGTAGCTTGGGTTGTGGTCTTAGCAGGTTAATTTCACTCAACTCCACTGAGTGACAACACAAGTAAGCCAAGACAACAGAGATGAATACAAACTCCTAACTTGGACCCCAAAATTCAATTGAACAAATATAGAATGGAGAAGACCCAGCCCCCAAAATAATCATATAAAAATTATTCAGGGGCTTGAGTCAGACAAAGCTGACTCTAAAACCAACACTGAGATTAACTGCCTCAGTATCTTAGGTTATATCACAAGAAGCAGTGACCAGAAAGAAGGAGGTGGCAGTTACAAGCAGCCACATCTGAAATTCAGATTATAACTTTCAGCCTCCAAGATTCTCTGTTAGCCCATTCCTTCCCCACTCTGGGACCAAAGTCATGCTTACAGAGGGTCTGAGAATTCCTTTCTTGCCCCTCCCCAACTGGTACCAAGGAAGTAAGGAGGGTAAAAAGAGGCCAAGAGAAGAGCTGGCCAGAACCCAGGACTCAGTTCCCCAACACACCACCTGTGTAATTGGGCTAATTCTGCTGTATGTCTACTTCTGGGCCTTTGTTTCCTTTGCCTATATAATTCCTGATTGGAACATTTGCTGTGGCTTTTTTGTGATTCTAGACTCAATCCTCTCTGATGATGTATATGAACGTGTTTTTGATGGATGTTTTCCAGAGCCCTTTGTTGCCTCAATTGTGGGATAATGAACAAGAATTGTTTCTATTTGTAAAACAGCCCAGCCATTTCCTGATTCCCAATCTATAGCACAATGTATCTTAATTAAGCATAAAGACTTGTCACTTCACCTGCTGTCAAGATCCCCAGAGAGGCAGTGATGGAGGTGCAGGAAAGGGAAGAGAAGCCTGGTAACCTTGAGTGAAGCCTAAGCATCCTGGAAAGCATAGTGAGAAGCTCACTATGCTTCTATGCTAGGTCAGCTATGGTACCAGTACAGTCACTAGAAGAGGAGGGAGGGTTGCCCATCCTGGTCCCAGAGCCATGTTCTTGCATGGCTGAGTAGGGGACTCTTTCTCTCCCTTATGTGGGATATTTGTTACTAAAAGCAGGTCTCTGGAAACAAGCTGACTGGATTAGATTCTGGCCCCACACTCAGCAGTTGTGTGTTCCTGGAAAAAGAGCACAATTCACCTAGAAAATGAGAAGGAGTAAAATGACGATGCCCCTACCTCCTGTAGTGAGTGGGCAACTTAAATGAATGAACACACAGACAGTGCTTAGAACAGCTCCAGGATGGGCCTCAATAAATGTGAGCTATGACTTTTTAAAGAATTTTTATTTATTTTACTTTTAGAGAGAGGGGAAGGGAGAAAGATAGAGAAGGAGAGAAACATCAACATGTGGTTGCTTCTCACGCACCCCTTACCAGGGACCTGGCCTGCAACCCCGACAAGAATTGAACCAGCGACCCTTTGGTTCTCAGGCTTGCACTCAATCCACTGAGCTAAACCAGCTGGGAGCTGTGAAGTTTTTTTATGAAAACAGCGCCCTGGTTTTCAGGAACACCCTCTTTAATCCCCTGTCAGTATTGCTGCTGTGAGCTGCTGCTACTCCTGGTTCTTCAGAAGAGCTGGGTTTGCTGAGAGACCCCTGTCAGGCCCATCCCAGTGTCAGGCTGGCAGCACTTGACATGGCAGGACATTCCTGGAAGGACACTGGTGGAAACCTGGAACATACCTTTCAAAAGGAGCAGCATTAATTGCACTTCAGGTAATCTGTGGGTAAGCAGCCCCGTGGAGAAGGCTGTGATAATTTGGCAGGAACACTAGCCAATCAGAAGAGCTTTAGACCAGCTGCTGGCCCATGAGATGTGGCAAGTAAGAAGGCAAAGGGAAGCCCACAGAAGTTCTGGGATGGAGGAACACTCAAGACCTCAAAGCAGTGGCTTCTTCCCACTCTGATAAACTTTAACAACTGGCAAGCAATCCTGGTGCCTGATTATGGAACCTGATGGAACCTACAACTCTCCTGAGTCCCTCCTGCTATAGAAGAGTCAGTTTCCAGAGCTTGTCTGGAGCTGGGTTATTCTCATCCCCAACCCAGCAGTAGAGGTTGAGAACCAGTGCTTTCCAGACCACCAGGCACCCGATCCTTCAGATCCACAAAGACAGTAACATGCATCCCTAACTAATACCCAGTACTTCAGAAGACGTAGTCACATGTGGAGGGTAGACCACAGTGGGTCTTTTACTTTGGATAGGAATCCCCTCCACCTGACGTGTGGCACTGGGGATGGGTGCTCACACTACTTGGGTGTGTGCATTGATGATTAACTATATTGCTCTATGGTTAGAAAACCTGTCAGTGCCACCTTTCAAACAAAAGGTACATACTTCCTACCAAGCACCAAGCTGAGATTTTTAATAGGCTGCCTTACTGAGTCCTCACTACTGTTACCAGTAAGACAATGAGGCCGTGGTTCTTGTCTACTTGAAGGACTGAAAGCAAGAGAGAAAGTGCAGTAAAGCAAGCAATATTTTACTGGCCATAGAAAAAGCATGCTCAGATGGGATGTTTAATAAAGCTGGAGACAGTGAGATAAAGAGGAGCTTAGCACAGAAGAAGCAACAGGAGAGCCTAGGATGGGCTGCTTTAGCTCACCAGGAAGTCAGAGAAAAGGGGAGCCTTAGAGACAGGTTTATGGAGTTAGACTGGGATGAACTGCCACTGCCTGCTGCTCCCCTGGTTGCAAGTCTCATGGGATCCCTTAGAGTTTAGGAGATGCATGCCTGTGGGAGAAGAAGAAGGAAAAGGAAAAGGCACAATTATGCTCCCAGGAGAGAGAGCAAATGCTGGATACTTTGCATTGAGGGTTTTTATTTTTCTCTTGCAGGTGGGAATCTTAGGGGAAGTCTCAAGGGAAGATCTCAACAGATTACTCATCAGCTTTCTAGGTGTTCTCTTTCAGGGTCATGGTCTCCACTGATTCGGTCAGCACCAGGACAGAGGGTCATTAGTCAATGCAACTGGTCTTATCTGGTTTTGCTGCTTTTCTGGGCCTGAAGCTGAAATACAACTGAGGCCTAGATGTTATCTTTAGGGAGTCAGGGGGTCTAAACTGTGTGGCTAGTGATGTGAAAGGTGAGGGGGTCCATACTGCATGACCAGAGCTATGCTAGGGAAGGAATGGTTACCCTGGGGCAAGGTCCTTGTTTTCCCAGTTTTGCCCATTGCTAAGCACCTGGGGCTTTCTTCCCTGGTGACCTTCTGTACCTGGCCCATCATTACCCTTGTTCTGCTCTGCTCATGTTCAAACACAAACACCCTGTGAGGTCACCACTATTACTGCCATTTCCATTTTAAAGATGCCATTTATGCAGCTCAGAAAGTCCTGCCCTGAGGTCCCAGGGAAGTTGTAGAGACAGGATCAGAACCCAGGACTGTCTAACTCCACCCACAATGGGCTGAACCACTGCTCTCTATTGTTGCCCAGAGTCTCCTGCCTTCCTTGCCATGATCGTTGTGAGGCTTGGGCCACCTACCTGATGGAGAAGATGCAGAAGCTTCCTGGCTCATCTCCCATCTTCCATTGTATCCACTACCTCAAGCCACCTGACAGATGAAGTTGGAATAAGAGATGTTTTATCATAAACCAACCCCTGTGACAAGAAGGGAGCAGGAGTGGGCAGAGGGAGAAGTCAAACTGCAATACAAAACTAACAGACTCAGCCGACCCAGAGGAAAGCTCTGGAGCAAATACTGCCCATCAGAGTATCCCCAGTCATGGGAATGGGTGGCCCTTATCCCTCATGTCCCTCAGGAAGGGCATGGGCTTGGGTGAATTCTTTTTTGTAACTGAGGCCGATCCTAAAGGAGCTGACAGCTGGAGGCAGTCTACTGACTGCACATTTGCAGCTAGGGTGCAGGGGAGCTGGGTGGTGCACCACCACACCTGCTACATCATGTCCTGGGCCTAGTTAAAAGACTTCAATGACTCCCCATGATGCAGAATCCAGACAAGTATCTATGTCAGGCCCTCATGGTTCATGGCATCTGACCTCTCATTCTGCTAGCCTGGCCTGCCACTTCCCTCTGCTCCCAGAGCCCTCCACTCCTCTGGCCACAATCTACTACCAGCATCTTCCTTAATAAGCCCCAGGATCCCCCATACTGTCTCTTCTTGGGCTAACTTCTACTCACCAGCAGGTCTCTGCCTGGAGGCCCTCTCTTACCACTAGCCTGGCTAGGTTATGGGACCAACCTCTGAGCCTAACCATCTCTCTCCCCCACCTAGAGTGGGACAAAGTCTGACCCATCACTCTGGCCTTCATGCCCAGCCTGGGACCAGGCCCAGAGCAGCAGAAACATACCACTTAATGGAAAGATGACTGGACAATGTAAACATTCAAACTCCAATGCCCTCGAAGGCCAAGTGCTTAGGGAATTGAGAAAGGGGCTGGCATGAACCAGGGATACCAGCAGGACTGTGATCACATCTCAGGGGGCAGCCACTGCCTAACTCCAGCCAGCTCTTGCTGGCTGGGGTTATTGGCATAGCATGGCCAGATCACACTATTTTTTCAAGGCAATTCAGAAATTTAGGTTTTCATGCTAAAGACCCAAATTTCCTTATATGTTGGCATTCACTTTCAAATTAACAGAAACACTGGGTTGTCTCCCTCAGGCCCCAAATGCCATGGGCTGGAGTGAGTATAGATGGAGGAATAAGTGGATTTTTCCATGCTTTAGTTTCTTGGCACATACTTATTGAGATAAGAGCCCCATCCTCATGGGAAAGACAGGTGATAAACAAAAGCTCTAATAAATGAGTAAAATTATGTGTTAAACATTATAACTTTTTAGAATAAATAGAGTGGGTTGGGGGAGGGGCACCCCAGGGGGCTTACAAGTTAAATAGGTTGGGTTTAATTGAAAAAGTGACACTAGAACAAGCAAATCATGCAGGTTTGGGGATGAGCCTGAGGCGTGGGACACATAGGTCATCAATTGCAAAGACTATGGGCTTTATTCTGAGTGCAGTTAGGGGAGGGGGCTGCTATGCCTACTTTTTACAGAGGAGGGCGGCCATGAACTCCAAGGTTTTGGCCTGAGTGACTGGAACAGTGCACTGCAGTCCACTGTGACCCAGAAAGCAGCTTTTGAAGGAAAGAAGAATATGTGCATAGGCTCCTGGGTACACCCCAGGAGCTGTCTAGCACCACATGGTGCTCTAACTTGGGGGCCCAGGCTGGACCTTCCACTGACAGACAGGTGAGTGCCATTGCAGGAAAATTGCTTTCAAAGGGCAGCAGGCAGGCTCTGGCCAGGGACCTCAGTTGGCTGGAGCGTCACCTGTACACCAAAAGATTGCAGGTTGGATCCCTGGTTAGGGCACATATCTAGGTTGCCGTTTGATCCCTGGTCTGGGTGTCATGGGTCACAACTGAGAGATGTTTCTCTTTTGCATCAATGTTTCTCTCTCAAGTCTATGTTTCAATATCTCTCTCTCTCTCTCTCTCTCTCTCTCCTCTCTTCTCACCGCATCCCCTCTCTTTAAAATCAATAAATATATCCTGGGGTGAGGATTAAAAAGTAATAATAATCAAAAGGTAAGAAGCAGACCAGTCCCCAGGGAGGAAGACAGTGACCAGACTGAGATCATTCAGGAGGTGGGAGCAGAGAGCTGCTGCAGCTGGCCACTCCCTGCACCTATACTGGCATGTGGCCATGAAAGGGACCCAAGGAAGAAGAAGGAGACAGGCTGGAACTGAGGGGAATGGGACAAAGGGGTCTCCCTCATCTGCTCCCTACACCTAATCAGATTGTCTGCAAATCAAGGTGAGGAAGATTCTGCCTATCCAGAACCAACCCACCTGGTCTCCATAGGCAGATGACTCATGCAGTGGGCCCTGGGTTATTGATACAGGGTGTAGACAAGAGGTAGGCCCCAAGTAGGGATTTGGAATGGGGTCCAGAACTCAAGGTGTCCAGGAAATATTAGAAAGATATATAGGATGTCCTCACTGCCCCCCACCACAGGTGTGAGTTGGGGGAAGAGACACATGGAACAGGACCATTGAGAGCTGTTTTGCATAGCAACAGCTTTGCAGCTAACCTCTGGCATGGTCATTTAACATATCCACAACCTTTAACTGGTTTCATAGATATGTTAAATAGCTGTGGCCATGCTTTGAGCCCAGCAATGGAAATGACTTCCACCCAAAATGTAACTGGGAGGCCACTCCCCCTGGTTACAGTGCCTGCATGAGATTGGCTCCATGCCATGGGTCCATGCCTGCCCAGACTCACTACAGCAGCCCAGTAAAGTTGGAAGGATACAGGAGTCCTGGCATGTGTAACCAATTATAGGAGGAGTAGGAAACGGGGCTGCAGAGGAAGAATGGCACGGGGATTTAAAACCAGACTCAGCAGCCATTGAGGAGAGGACCATGTGGCTGTGGCAGTGCAGAGAGAACAACACAGCTTTGACCAGAGTGGAGATCCCCGCAGCTGATGGAGGAGAGAACCACGTGGCTTTGGGGTGCTGGCTTTTACCACATGGCTTAGGAAGCAGGAGAGACTTTGCCTGGAAGAAAAGGGGTGAAAGGACTCTTGCTAGTGGGCCATGAGAAGGTGCCACATGGCTTTGGATTAACTGATGATCCTGGCGGCGACACAGCTGATGGTGCGGGGAGCCTGAATCATGGACCTCTACTTCTTTTCCTGAGATAAGGTACCCCAGATTAGGGCAGGGGGAGAAGGTAGGACTGTGTGTGTTTGTGGGTGTTTTAAGATACTTTGGTATTTTAATGAAGACATTGGGTCACTACTTTGAGTCTGTACAGCTTTAAATAAATATTTCCTTTCCTTTTCACAAATCTCTGGCATTAAGAGACATCTTTCCTCTGGTGGTGGACAATGCGAACCTAGTAGGGGGTCCTTTCAGTAATAGTATACTGTACCCCCCTTGGCCCTGGTCTGTAACATTACCATGGCAACAAAGCAAGAGATGAAAGATGCATGCTGGAGGGAGCTCAGAAGTAGGAGTGACCCTCCCACCCATGTTGAGGGTTGGTGGAATGAGGGCGGAGTCTCCAGGTCAAGTCTGAGGGACGGTCAGATAATTAGCCCGGCCTGGGAGGTCCCTAGAATGAGTGACTGCTGCAGGCTTTACAAAGGCAACTGCCCTGGTGACTGGCTAGTGGGTCTCTTTTCCAGCAGGGGTAGTAGGCAGTTTGCAACAATCCTCTGCCTCTTGGCTTCTGGACCCCCAACACACCAAGGGACCCAAGAACCAACTAACTAAAATGACCCCTGAGAAAGTCACTTAACATCTCTAGCCAGCTCACATGGAAGAGGTGTGGGCAGACTCACTGAGACAGTTACTCTTTCCTTAGTTTCTCTTAAAGCTCAGCCTAAGAGTGGTGGTCCCCACTCCTGCCACAGTCCCACCAGTTCCTCTGTCCTCCTTCTCCCTCAGCAGCCTGTTCTAACAGCCTGTCCCAGAGGTCACTGTCCCTTCACTTCTGAGGTCAACTGTCTCCACTGACAGACCATTTCAATGCATGTAAAAGGTGGCCTCTGGTCATTCCAAGCCAAGGGAAAGGAAAGGAAAACTGACTTTCTAGAGGACAAATCAATCAACCACCAGCAGTTCATTTTTCTTGTTCTCCCCTTCCTTCCTCTCCCCCCTTCCTGGTTTACCCCCTTCCCCTCTACCTTCCAAAGAGCAAAGGAGGCCCTGCAGTTGGCAGCCAAAGTCAGGTGGATCCAGAATATCCCTGCTGCTCCTCCAAGCCTGCAGCCTCAGAGAGGGTTTATCACCAATTTCAGGAGCCACCGGTCAAAGGAAGAGAAGGACAGTGCTAGGACATTTCACATATGGTCTTGTTTCATTCAGTCCCCACATTAAGATGCCCATGAGGGTATATTTCTATTTATGAGATGAGACCAGTTGAGGCTCACAGAGCTGCTGGACCACCTTTGTGTTCTTTAAAGGTCTAGTAGGAGTTTCCCATAAAACCATCTGGACCTGATGCTTTCTTTTTTATTTACTGCATTTACGTTTTTCCTTGCCTCTTTTTTTTTTTTTAGTTTTTGTTTTTTAATCCTCACCCAAGGATACACTTTATTGATCCCAGAGAGTAGAGGGGAGAGAGAAACATCAATGTGAAGCAAACATTGGCCAGTTGCCAGTTGCGTTCTGGCCACCCCCATTGGGGATCAAACAACCTAGGTATGTGGTCTGCCTGGAAATTGAACCCACAATCTTTTGGTCCATGGGACAATGCTCCAACCAACTGAACCACCTGGTCAAGACTCAGCCTCTTCTTGAATCAATGTTGGTATATTAGTCAAATTCCTGGTTACAGACTACAGCTGGCTAACTAAGGCAGAAAACTGTATACCACAGGGTTCAGAGAGTTTCCTGAATTCCTGGGAGGTTGAAGGACATAGACAAGAGTGAGGAGAAATTCCCAACCCATATATATAGGCATATATATGGATATATACACATATGTACATATGCATATGTATGTGTATATACACATACATATGTGTACATATACATATACATATACATATACATATACATATACATATACCCTTCTAAGAGACTGTCTTAGGAGAATTCCAACTGCCTCTGCCACCCACCACAAGACACCTCTGCCAACAGCTGCTTTAGTGGAGGGATGCTTTTGCCACAAGAGCTGATCTCTCTGCAGGAGCCCACACCCCACCTCTCACTGTCATCTATGGAGTCCTGATTTGGCACATCTACTTGGCTGGGTCCAGGTCACATACTCCACTCTAGCTGTAAGGACATATGGAGAATGGAGTTTTTAGCTTTCTCACTTTTGTCGTGGAGAGAGGCACTTCTGAAGGAAACAAAGTGAGCCAAATTGCAGTATCTGCTATTTTGTACATATACATGTATAATTTTTCCTAAAAATTATTCATTTTACTTTGGATTGTCAAATTTATTGCCAAAATTTATCTTTTTATAATTTAACATATCTGTGTATCTAATGCCCCTTTTTCATTTTTATGGTTATTGATGTATTTTCTTGATCAGATTTTCTAGTTTTGTCTAGTTTGTCAATTTTTTCAAAGAATTATTTTTCATTTTTATAGCTTCAGTCTACTGTTGTTTTAGTCTATTTCATTAATTTCTTCTCCTTTATTAATTTTTGTCTGCTTTCTTTAGATTTATTTTGATGTTCATTTCTGAGCTTATTGAGGTAAATGTTCAGTTCCCTTGCCTTTTCATCTTTCCTCTCTTCTAATGACTACATTTAGAGCTATTCATTTTCCTCTAAATACATGCATCTTGGGTGGTATCCTGTGGGTTTTATGTGCAGTGCCTTTAGTGCTGTTCATTTCTAAATAGTTGCTAATTCAATTCAGATTTATTGTTTAATTACATTATTTAAATTTGTTTTTAAATTTCCAAACAGACAGATTTGGGGATGCTATCCTCTTATTAATTTCCAGCTTTATCTGTACTGTGTTTGGAAATGTGACTGACATAATCTTAATTTATTTTGAAAATTGGTTTTAAAAAGGAAAAGCAATATAAAAATATGTTCTCCCTTGTAAATAGTCAATTAATACTGAAACTTATAAAATCAAACATTAAAAGAAATTTCCATTTATAATTTTTCTCATTCTCTCCAACTTCATTCTCATACTTAAAATTAACAACAATGAATAGTTCAAAGTGTTACTTTTCACTCCTGTTTTTAAAATTTATATTTATATTTATATATGTATTTCTAGGGTTAAAAAATTACTTGTTAAACTACTTTTAACATGTGTCTTGAAGAATTCTCAGCTAACTTCTAGTTACTTTCAGCCATTTCTGTTTTCAAGTACATGAACTTTTGTTTTCAAATAAATGTATGCTTTGATTTAGCAATTGTTCGTAAATTTTGATATATCATGTTTGCAATGTTCATTTTTAAGTAATTTTTCTTTGTTTTGATTTAACTTTTAATTTAATAGCTGTTTATACAAGAAAATTTTTAATTTTTTTCAGTTGTATATACAGTTTTGAAAGCACCAAGGAAAATAGAAAATTCTAAATTCTACCTTTTTCTAAGAGAACTAGGCAAAGATATTTTAAAAATACAAATATATAAACTTATATTGTTACCAGAACCCTAGTGTTTCTCCTTGGGTCCATCTGCCTTTGCACACTGCTCAAAGAAATACACAAGCAGAGTTTGCACTATAAGAAGGAAAAATAATTTAAAATTAAATTGGCCAATACAGAGACAAGGAGCTTCTGCTATATATAAACTGACTCCCTGATGGCATGTAGGTTAAAGATTATATAGGACAAAATCACAAGACACCATGGGTTAGGGGTTCTGAGACATGCTGGGAGCTGATTGGTAAGGGTAATGAATCATTTTTTCAGGTCTTGAGGACAGCTCTAAAGTCTGTTTCAGTATCTTTTTGTTCAGCCTCAGAGGAAAGTAGCCAGGGGTCATTCAATGTTAGGGCTCAGGAAACAAAAAGTGATTTAAACCAAGATGTTATCTTTAGCCTGCCAGAGGTCTGAACCATATGACTTATTAGTTAGGTTGGGTTACTGTCTTCTGCTGCCCTTGGGGTTGCTGATTATTGGAGGAGAGGCTACGGTTCTGAGGGATGGGAGGGGATATGATTTCTAGAGCTAGGATTTAAAACTAAATTTAATCAAAATCATAAGGATGCTCAGTTTCCATATCACAGGTTAAAAATATTCCAAAACTGAAATAAAATAATAAATTATAGCCATAATATAATCAAAAGATTAACAGTTCTTGACAGTCCTGACAGGTGTGGCTCAGTTGTTTGGGCATTTTCCCACAAGGCAAAAGGTCACCAGTTCAATCTCTTGTCAGGGCACATGCCTGGGTTGCAGTTTCAGTCCCTAGCTGGAGCACATACGAGAAGCAACAGATCAATCAATGTTTCTCTCTCACATCGATGTTTCTCTTCCTCTCTTTCTCCCTCCCTCCCTGTCTCTCTAAAAATAAATAAATAATATCTTAAACAGTTCATGATCAAATAAGACATAGATCAGAAGTTAAAGGACAATTCAACATTATGAATGTAATATTAGGATTAAAACCAAAAACTCTTATAATCAGTTTATGTATATTCCAGAAAAGAATTTGATCAAATTTGTTGTTCACTTCTGACTTGTAAAGCCACTAATAATCTAGGCACAGAGAGGAAACTCCTTAATAATAAAGATTGTCTAGTAGAAACTTTTACCAAACTTGATACTTAACAGTGGAACTTGAGAAGCATTTCCAGCAGAGTACAAAACAAGAATGACTACTTCTACCTTGACTCTCCACCCACCTCTAAGATTCCAGGGAGCTCAATGCCTAGAACGCCCATGAGATCTGACCCTTTGCCTTGGGGCTGTGCTGACTGTGTTGCCTCAAGCACAGTCCTTAAATTCCCTGCAGTAAGAACAAGAAAGAAGAGTCTCTGCAAAGAAAAAATTAAGCTGTCATTGTTTGCAAACCATATAGTTGCCCACCTAGAAAAACTATGAAAACAGGTAAAAGAGTTTAGGAAGTATCCGGACAAAACAAGATTCCAACTC
The DNA here is from genome assembly GCA_004027475.1 of Anoura caudifer. Classification (NCBI taxonomy): domain Eukaryota; kingdom Metazoa; phylum Chordata; class Mammalia; order Chiroptera; family Phyllostomidae; genus Anoura; species Anoura caudifer. The sequence continues at coordinate 62,239 of PVKU01004751.1, forward strand.
AACAGCCATAACTAATTAGAAAATTTTAGGGGTGGGGGGGCAGGAGGGTGATAAATATATCCCATTCACAAGAAGTAAAAAATCATTAGTAATAATTGTAACAAGACCCATATGAAGTAAATGATCAAACTTTACATAAAGGAAAACTCAGATAAATGAAGATATCCTAGGTTCTTAGACACAAAGAGATCAAATATCCCCCAAAGGAGTTTACAAATTCAGTGCAAACAAGACACCAGACTGATAGCTTCCTGCTAGAACCCCAACACTAGTGATGCCACAGAAGAGAAAGTAAGGTGAATAGATCTGAAAAACTAGCATGAAACTATGAGACAGAAGGTGGCTGAGTTCTGATGTGTCCATGTGTGTGAGAGAATGTGTGATTGTGTACATGTATGCAGGTGTGTGAGGTATGTGGTATGTGAGGGGGAGGAGGGAAAGGAATGATGTCAATCCAGACTGGAGAAGAGACAGGCATTGTGGGAGTGGATTAGATGACAGGAATGCTTTTTCATGTGCTCTTTTCTCTCCCTGGCATACTCTAAGGGGACTGTTGACTACCCCATCATCTAGAGATGATCAGAAAAAACAGAAGCACTGGCCATGGCTAAAGAGCGTGGCAGATAACAATAGGAGGGGTCAGTCTCCAACATTCTCCCTGCCCTCCCATCTTCACACATGAGCACAAAGTCATTATAACAGAAAGAGTATGCATTATGTTTAAAGGGCTGATTTTTCATTGTACTGTTACCTAATGCTGTGTAACAAACCATCCTAAAACTAAATGCCTTAAAATAAGGATTTACTTCTAGTTCTTTTGGTTCTGTAAGCTGATTTAATCTCAGTTGAGTGGTTCTCACTGGGTCCTGCATGCAATTGAACACAGATGGTGGCTGGGCCCACAGAATACTGAACTGGACATCCAAAGTCTCTCACTTGCATGCTGGCAGTTAACACTGTCTGTTGGATGGCAGGTCAGCTGGGCAGCTAATCACAGTGCCTGCATGGGACTTCCCCATGTAGCTTGGCTTCTCACTGCAGAACAGTTAGGCCCCAAGGGGAGTGGAGCACCAGAGTTCCAAAAGACCCAAGGGAAGCTCTAAGTTTTCTCATGACCTAGCCCAGAATGTCATTCCTGTCATATTCTATTGATCAGGGTGAGTAACTAACACCACCTCAGAGTCAGAGACAGGGGAACACCAAACGGGTGCAGCAGACAAGGAATCACTGGTGGCCATCTTGGCCTGTGTACCTTCATCTTTCTGCTCCCAGGACATTGCCTTTTTCCCCTTGGTGTGACAGACCCTTCTGTGTGGTGTGGGCCCAGCTCCCACTCAGAGATGCATAGGACCCATGCCCACAGATAGGCTCTCTCGTGGGTAATCAGATTTGCAATACCTACGCTGTTTTGAGACTTGCTTTTGCTGAAAACTCCCTCACCCTGCAAGTGCTAAACTTTGCAGGGACCAGTGTTACCAGCTCAACCACTTTTGCCTTTTCATTTGCTAATATCCCTCTTCTGTGATGTGATTAGGGGCATTGGCTCCTTTTGTTGTAACCAGGGCATAGTAGGGAGGACCATCTTGTAATATGAGGGATATAGAATAAAGGCCTGTCATGGCAAAGGCCATGGCTTTTGCTCCCCAAAAACCTAAGGCCAAAATCATTTTACAAGTGAATTCAACAAAACTTCCAAGGATCCAAAAATACCAATAGGAAAGTTGTTCCAGAAAATAAGAAAAGATAGAAAGCTTTCCTAGTCATTTTACAGAGCAAGAATAATATTGGTTTCAAATATGGATAAGGCCAGGATGAGAAAGAAAATGACAGAGCCGTGTTACTTATGAATATAGATACAAAGATTCTACATCTAATACTTGTTCATCAAACCCAACATCATATTTTAAAATGTAATTTACCCTTTGGTTCCATTTATATAAAATTTTAAAGCATCAAAACTAATCAGTGATGTTAGAAATCAGGACAGTGGTCACTCTTCCAGGGTAAAGGTCTAGAAGAGGGTGAGTGGTCAAGTTCTGTTTCTTGACCAAGAGGCTGACTCCATTCACAATTATGCTCACTTATCATTGTGTCTGTTTTCTGGATGCAAGTTACATTTCACTGAAGAGTTCACTTTAAAACACTAACATACCTAATAAGACATACAAAGAACAAAAGGATGATTTAATATTAGAAAATCTATGAAAGGAAAAATCCACTCATTAATAGACTAAGGGGGAAATCACACAATTATCTCAATAGACACAGAAATGGCATTTATTAAAGCCCAATACCTATTTATGCATAATAAGAACTCCAAGAAAAGCAGTAACATATGGGAACTTCCTCAACCTGATAAGGGCTACACATCCAAACCTACAAGTCATTATTCTTTATACACAAACATCCTGGATATATCCTCTTTCAGATCAGAAATTTTCTAGCACTTACCTGTGGATTCTAAAAAAACAAACTAATAAAAAATATCAGAATTGTGGTTACTAGGGGCAGAAGGTGGGAAGGTGGGGAACTGGAGGATAGTGGTCAAAAAGTACAAGTGTGCATTTATAAAATAAATAAGTACTAAGGATATAATGTACAACAGGAAGGCCACAGCTAACACTGCTGTATGGTAAATGGGAAAGTTGTTAAGAGAGTAAATCCTAAGAGTTCTTATAACATGAAAAATAAATTTTTGCCTTTTTTTCTTCTTTTTATAATATCTGTGTAAGATGGATATCAGCTGAACTTATTGTGGTAATCATTTCACAATATGTGTAAATCAATTCATCATGCTCTATGTCTTAAACTTATATAGTAATGTATATCAATTATTTCTCAATAAAACTGGAAAATTTTGGAAAAAAAAAAGAAAAACCAGTCAAAGATGCCTGCCCAAGTACTTCTGTTTGACATACTACTGGAGACAGTAGTTGGGAAATAGACTCATTCTATATGACAAAATAAAATTGAAATTTCTACCTTTGACCATATACTAAATGTAGCTTCATCTTCAAAGTATACATTGATCATTTACTAAGGTGAACCTGAATATGAAAGCTAATTCTATAAAGCTAATAAAAATAGAAACAATGTAGGAGACCATATTTGTGACCTAAGGTTGAAGGAAGAGTTCTTAAACCATACATAAAAGCATAAATTATAAAGTAGAAAAATAGGTGGATAGACTCTATTAAAATGAAGCATTTTCATTCGGTAAAGACATTTAGTCAAAGATACAGCCAAGTGATAGACTGAAGAATATCTAATACCCAAGTATATGCAAAGAACACCTATGAATTAGCAACAAAATAACCTAACAGCAAAAGAATAAGGGATATGATTAGGCAACTGATAGCAAAGAAAACCCAAGTAGTTCTTAAGTACATGGAATGATGTTTCACTTCATTTGTAATCAGAAAATTCACATTCAAATAATTATCCCATCACAGGCAAAAATTAAGAAGTCAGAAAATATTCAGCACTGGTAAAGATATAGGGAATTGAGATAACCTGGGCTTTGGGTGGGAGTGAAAAATGAGTGCAGCCAGCTTGAAGAGCAATCAGACTGCATTTAGTGAAAGTTAAATGATGCAATAAGCACATTCCTAGTGCAGGCCCTCAAGAAATGTGAGCAGAGATCCAAAGAAGGACCATCCAAAGAGGTTCATCAAGCATTGTTTGTGGAATCACAGAGTTGGAGGCATCTTTAGTAGCTATTACTAGGGGACTGTTTAAGAAAACAGTGATAGATGCTGCCAAAGAGATACTATGCAGCTGCTAAAAGCAACAAATTTGATATACATACAGCTATATAGACACATTTTAAAATATCATGATAATTGGAAAAATACTTTGTGTATAGACATAAAACAATATTAAATATTTTATAAGAGTTTAATAACCATCCAAAGACACTTAAGAAACAAATTATTTGGTACTTTCAGAGGAGTAGATATTGGAGAGAAAAGGAAAAAATAATTAATATAAAATTAGTGGGGAGATCCAAGATAGGGGAGGAGTAGATGGATATTATGCTCACCTCTTCCCCAGACTAAATTGGAATTACAACTAAAATAAAGAGCATTAAACCTGAATAACCAACTGAACACTAGCTGAAGAGAAGTCTTATAACCATGGATTTACAGAAGCCAAATCAAAACTGGTAGGAAGGATGGAGATGCAAACAGGACTGGCCCTGCTCCCACAGGAGCAGCTGAGATTCTGGAGGACTACTCTGGAGCCCCCTGAGAAGCATGGGGCCTCAATCCCAAAATGGGCTCCCCAGCCCAAAGCACCAGAGCTGGGAAGAAATATGCACATAACATCTGGCTGTGAAAAACAGTGTGGATTCTGTCAGCCAGGGAGAGACAAGAGTCTGATGGAGACACAGGTGTTCTCTGAAGGTCAATGCATAAAATCTCATTCGCAACCACTCACCTTGGAATCCAGCAGGGTGAGGGTGGAGCAGACTAGAGTTGCATGAAGAGAGACTGGAGTCTGTGGCTCTGTGACAGCCACCAGAATACCTGTGCTGAGTCCCTCCCCCACATAGCAGACACCATCTTTGTTAGGCAGAGCACTCCCTTCCATACGGCATCAGTCTGGGGAAATACAATAGCCCCATCCTCTGGACTCCCTGTAGCTCTAGTTGCAGAGTTTGCACCCTGCTAAGGAGTTAACTGCCTGGGCTAGGGTGTAAAGGTCTGGGCTGACTCAGGGAGTGTCAGTGACTGAGTTACATGGCCTTGGGATGGGAGCCATTTCCTCCACTTTCCTGAGAACCTGACTGGTGCCTTCCCCTAAGAGGAGACCTGGTAGCCCCACCCTCCAAGCTGCTGGGATCTCACCCTGCCAACTCTTGGTGGCTCCACCCCTCCAAGATCTGGGCAGAATTCAGGACAAACTGAGTCAGGTGGCTCTGGGGAAGAGGCTACTATCCCTACTCTCCCCCAATACTAACCAGCACCTTCTCCTCACCAGAGATTCACTAGCCCCATCCTCCCTGTGCCTAGAGGCCCCACCTTTCTGAAATATAGCTCCTGGCAAAATCTGGGACAGATTGAGTTGTGTGGCTCTAGGATGAGGATCATTTTCCCCTTGCACAATGTAGAGCCCTCCTTTCACATGGCTAAATCTTGGTCTGTTTAGGCCTCATAAACTCTGCTGGCCTTACTCTGACAACTCCCTGAGACCCTGCCCCAACAAATGTGTGTCATCACCCAGAGGGGAGAAGATAGACTTGGCATACCCTGGGGCATTTACTAAGTGGCCTCAGACCCAGCAACAGCAGAGAGAGTTTGAATGTGTATCAATGTCATGAGCACCGCTCACCCCTACCAGGTGACTCACTGAAAACCTACCTCATGCAACTCAATTGCTGTCAGAGGCTCTTTCAGTGACTGAGGCTAACATGCAGCTGACAGGCAGAGGCAGGAAGAGACAGATCTCAGCATGCCTTAGGACTTTTGTTCACCTGCCCCAAGCCTGATGCTGGTAAAAGCTGGCCTTGATGCACAGTTTGGTCCTTCCTACACACACCCAGGCCCAGCAGAAGCAGTCACAAACTATAGATCACTCTGTAGCTCCACACAGGTTGCCCAGGGCAAGTCACACACAGCATCTGATGTTGGTCTTCACCAGAGTCCCTCCCAAGAGGTCCCAGAATGAACACACCCATTGGCCAGCTTCAGAAAATATCCAATCCAACAGCAGGATCCAATTAGCTTCACAAGCAGCACATTCAAACGATAATTTTATCAGGCACCAGACCCTGCTGAGATAAATTCTGCTTTGTGTGGTCAGCATCTCAGTTATGATAATAAAAATCCAGCTCTCAGTTATGATAAAAACTCTCAAAGTGGGAATAGAGAAAACATACCTCAAAGTAATAAAGGTTATATATGACAAATCCACAGCCAACATTATACTCAATAGGCAAAAACTGAAAACCTTTCCCTTAAGATCACGAACAAGCCAAGAATGTCCACTTTCACCTCACCACTGTTACTCAACATAATATTGGAAGTCCTAGTCACTTCGATCAAATGAGAAGAGATAAAAGGCATCCAAATTAAAAGAAAGAAATAAAAATACCACTATTTTCAGATGATATGAAATTGTATATAGAGAACCCTAAAGATTCCACCAAAAAAATTATGAGAACGGATCAATGAATTCAGTACAGTAGCAGGATACAAAATAAATTTCCAGACATTAATTGTATTTTTATACACCAAAAATGAATTTTCAGAAAGGGAAACTAAGAAAACAATCCCACTGACAATTGCATCAAAAAAAAAAAAAAACCACCAGGACTGGAAAATGGTAGTGAGGTAGGTGGGAGCTGAACTCACTTGCTAGAGCACCCAACTGGGACACCTAGCTGATCTTCTGAAGAACAGTGAACAGCCAATGGAACCCCAGCTTATATGAAATTTGGAAGCCAAAGATTTCAGAAGACATTGAAAAACAGATGATAAGGAGTTTGTGTAGGGATGGTAAGGTCCCTGGGACCTGTTGGGGGACCAAGGCTGTTGCAGTATCTGGCCTGATGCCTGGCTCTGGGGATGGCAGCTGCCACAGGAGTTTTGGAGAAGAGCTGGGTTAGCAATTGTAACTTTGCAGCTTCCTCCCCTCCCAGAGCAGGGAGGCCAGTCCCTCACCAGGAGAGACCTGGATGCTTGAAGTTGCTAGGGGGAACAAAGATGCAGTGGGAGACACATTGAGGCAGTGTTCCCCTGCAGGGACTGTGGTCACAGGCTGGGATAGTACCAGAGAAATTGGGGAGTCAGGTGACAACTGGAGAAGGGAGAAGAGTTGGGCCACAATGGATCCTGACCCAGATTGTCTCTGGACTAGTCAGATAGTTGGACTGTGTGAAAAGCCAGGTGCTTGTTAAGAATGGTGGGTGCAAACAAGAGGAATTTACTCAAAAACAGGTTCTCAGCCTCTGTTTAAGAAACTCTCACTCAGTGGCTCAGCCAGTGAAGAGGGAGGAGGAGGGGTGCAATTTGCTCCAAAACAGACTGATCAAAGTGGGGCAGCAGGGGCTCAGAAGGGTAGCAGTCCCCAGAGAGACTTAATTTAATAGGGACACTGAACTGCCTGAAGGGACTTCGCATGTGCTCAACACCCAGACCAGCAAAGAGGGAAGAGGGGTGTGAGTTACTCCTACTTGGTGCACCTCACAGACTAATCAAAGGTTGGCACAACAAGATGGATTAAAGGCACTGGCCTGTTGCATACAGACATCAGGGACTGTGCAGTGCTCTGTGGGCTTGGGCTGGAGGTCGGACACTTGCGAATATTGGAGTCCAGACTGAGCCCCCAACACAGAAACGCAGGAAAGGGAAAAATAATAGATCCCAGCCCCCCTCTGTCTGCACCATCCAGAAAGACCAGTAGAATCCATTTGGTGGGTTCAAAGCCAGCAGGAAGCATTTTTGTTTTTTCTTTTTCTTTCAACTGTAAGACAATAAGACCTGGAGCTGTGAAAGGATCAAAGACAGATCCAGAGAGAGATCAGAAGGCTAAGTCAACAGCTGAGACAAAATTCACTACACTTTCCTACAGAACTATCAATTCATTTTTTACTTTTTTATCATTATTTTATTTTATTTTTATTTATCTTACTTCCATGTAGTTTCCTTTTTTCATTTGTTTCTTTAATTTCATTGTTTGACTGATGTTCTTTGTTCTCCCTTTCATATTGAATTTTAATTTCTCTGCCTTCACTTTGTTTGTATTCCTATAACACACTACTCTCAGTCTTTTGCTTTTTATTATTTTTATTAAGATCATATATTTCTTTTCATATTATTATCATTCTCATTCCCACACAGCACCCTTCTCTGGTTTTAGTCAATTTTACTATCTTCCTGAGCTTTATTACTATTGTGGTTAACTTCATTCTCCATTCTCTTGCACACTACACCAAGTTTCTATCCCTTACTCTCACTATATCTCACCATCTAACTTAGCATAAGTGCTCTGCTTCTTGGAGTCAGCTCACATTCTTTTTTCCCCCTCTAAAAAGAGTCTTATCTCTTTTTACATCTTTTAAAAACAGAAGCTAGTTAGAGTTCTGGCCAAGATGGAGATACAAGCAGAAACACTTCTCCCCCTAACACGACCAAAAGAAGGATAACAACCAATTTAAAAACAATAAACAACCAGAAGTGACATAAAATCAAACTTCATGGAGAAAGAAAGTTAAAGAAACAACCAAGGAGTTAAAGAAACATTCACCTAGAACAGTAGGAGGGGTGGAGACGGGAGATAGGCAGCTGAGCAAAGAGGACATGCAGCAAGGTGGCAGACCATGTGGGTGAGGCAAGGCTGGCTGAACAGAAAACTAAAACTCAAAACTAGCTGTAAAATACTGCAGGGGTTGCAACAGCTGAGGAAACTCCCAGTCTCACAGGAGAGTTTGTCGGAAAGTGGAGCTAGAGCAAAGCAAGAGCAGCATTTTTCCCTCTCTGACTCCTCCCCCAAAGACGGCACCACAATGCAGCAAACAAGGTTGCCCAGCCCTGGGGAATACCTAAGGCTCCACAACTTACAACATAATTGGTGTGCCAAGAAAAAGAAATGTGGCCCAAATGAAAGAACACATCAAAACACTAGAAAAATAGCTAAGTGACAAAGAGATAGACAATATATCTGATGCAGAGTTCAAAATATGGGTGATCAGGATGCTCACAGAACTAATTGAACTCAATCACAAAATGAAAGGAGAAATAAAGGGTAGCCAAAGTCAAGAAGAGTTAAATATACATGGAACCAAGAGTGAAGGAAAGGAAACCAGGGCTCACATCAATGATTTGGAACAAAATGAAGAAGTAAATACCCACCTGGAACAGAATAAAGAAAGAAGAATTTTAAAAAATGAGAGGCTTAGGGACCTCTGGGACAACTTTAAATATTCCAACATCCTAATTATATGGGTTCCAGAAGAAGAGGAAGACCAAGAAATTGAAAACTTACTTGAACAAATAATGAAGGAAAACTTCTCCAACCTGGCAATGGAAATAGACTTCTAGGAAGTCCAGGAAGCTCAGAGAGACCCAAAGAAGTTGGACCCAAGGAAGCACACACCAAGACACATCATAATTACATTACCCAAGATTAAAGACAAGGAAAGAATCTTAAAAGTAGCAAGAAAAAATGGAGACAGTTACCTACAAAGGTGTTCTCCTAAGATTATCAGTTGATTTCTCAAAAGAAACCTTGCAGGCAAAGAGGGGCTGGAAAAAAGTATTTAGAGTTCTGGCTAAGATGGAGGCATAGGTAGAAACACTTCACTTCCTTGCACAACCGAAAAGAGGATAACAACCAATCTAAAATCAATAAACAACCAGAAGTGCCAGAAAATCAAACTGCATGGAATTCTGACAACCAAGGAATTAAAGAAACAGTCTAACAGACCAACCAGACCGGTAAGATGGGTGGACAGAGAGAATCTGCGGCAAAGCAGTGGACCACATGGGCAGGGCTGACTGAACAGGAAACTGAGACTCAGAGCTGACTGTACACTATGGTGGAGGTTGCTGTGGTGGGAGAAACCCCCAGTCTCACATGAGAGTTCATTGAAACATGGGGCTAGAGCCAAGCAGGCAAGCTGCATTGTTCCCTCTCTGACCCCTACCCCACAGGCAGCACGGCAGCGCAGCAGGGAGGGTTGCCTTACCCTGGTGAATACCTAAGCCCACACCCCCTTACAACTTAACAGGTGCACCAAGACAAAGAAATAGGGCCCAAATGAAAGAACAGAGCAAAATTCAAGAAAAAGAGTGAAGCGATGAGGGGTAGCCAACCTATCCAATGCAGAGTTCAAAGCCCTGGTAATCAAAATGCTCACAGAACTGATTGAGCTTGGTCAAAAAATGAAAGAACAAATGAAAGATACCAAAGTGAAATAAAGCAAAATATTCTGGGAACCAACACTAACAGGAAGGAAACCAGAGCTCAAATCAACAATTTGGAACAAAAGAAAGAATTAAGCATCCAACCCAAACAAAATGAAGAATAGAATTCAAAAAATTGAAGAGAGGTTTAGGAACCTCTGGGACAACTTTAAACTGTCCAATATCCAAATTATAGGGGTGCCAGAAGGAGAAGAACAACAGCAAGAAATTAAAAACTTATTTGAACAAATAATGAAGGAAAATTTCCCCAATCTGGCAAATGAAATAGACTTCCAGGAAGTCCAGGAAGCTCAAAGAGTCCCAAAGAAATTGGACCCAAAGAGGAACACACCAAGGCACATCATTATTAACTTACCCAAGATTAAAGATAAAGAGCAAATCTTAAAAACAGCAAGAGGAAAGGAGAGAGTTACCTACAAAGAAGTGCCCATAAGACTGTCAGCTGATTTCTCAAAAGAAACCTTACAGGCAAGAAGGGTCTGGAAAGAAGCATTTGAAGTCATAAAAGGCAAGGACCTACGTCCAAGATTACTGTATTCAGTGAAGCTATCATTTAGAATGGAAGGGCAGATAAAGTGCTTCCAAGATAAGGTCAAGTTAAGGGAGCTCATCATCACTAAGCCCTTATTATATGAAATGTTAAAGGGACCTTTGTAAGAAAAAGAAGATCCAAAATGCAAACAGTAAAGTGACAACAAACCCAACTGTCAACAACCGCACCTTAAAATACAAAAATGATCTAAGCAGACAACTAGAACAGGAACAGACTCACAGAAATGGAGATCACATGGAGAGTTATCAGTGGGGAGGGGGAAGACTGAGAATGGGGGAAGAGTACAGGGAATAAGAAGCATAAGTGGTAGGTACAAAATAGAGAAGGGGAGTTTAAGAATAGTACAGGAAATAGAGAAGCTAAAGAACTTGTATGTATGACCCATGGACATGAACTAAGGTGAAGGAATGCTGGTGGGAGGTGGAGTACAGGGGGGAGGATAATAAAGGGGAAAAAATGGGACAACTGTAATACCATAACCAATAAAATATATTTTTAAAAAATCAACAAATGAGCCAAATAGAAACAGAGGCATGGATATATGGAACAGACTGACAGCGACTAGAGGGGAGGATGTGGGATATAAGGGTGGAATGGAGGGGAAGGGAGTTGTTAAAGAAATTTTATGAATGATCCATAGACATTGACAACAAGTTGGGCATTGTCTGTTGGAGGGGTGTGGGATGGGTGGAGGAGAGCAAATGGGGGAAAACTGAGACAACTGCAATTGAAAAAACAATAAAATATTTATTAAAAAAGAAAGAAATGGGCAAAGGGCCTGAACAGACACTTCTCCAAAGAGGACACACAGAGGGCCCAGAGCCATATGAAAGAATACTCAGCACCACTAGCCATCACAAAGGCACAAATTAAAACCACAATGAGATACTACTTCACACTGGTCAGAATGGCCATTATAAACAAATCAACAAACAACTAGTGCTGGAGAGGTTGTGGAGAAAAGGGAACTGTAGTACACTGTTGGTGGGACTGCAGACTAACATTGGTGCAGCCACTGTGGAAAACAATATGGAATTTCCTCTGGAAAGTAAAAATGGAACTGCCAACCATTGCTGGTATTATACCCTAAGAACCCTGAAACACCAATTTAAAAGAACCTATGCACCCCAATGTTCATAGGCACATAGGCAATGTTCATAAAAATGGGCAAAGAACCTAAATAGACACTTCTCCAAAAAGGACAAAGAGATGGTCAATGTGTTACTAGAAAGGGGCCTGGCCTGGAGCAGACATGCCTCAGGCTGGCATGTAGAGTGTGGGTTCTTGACTTCATGCAGGAAGGATTTCACAACATGAGTTTAGGTGATTGTTAGTTAGAGGACATTTATTAAAGCTGGGGACAGTGAAATAAGAAACATCTTAGCACAGAAGCAACAGGAGAGAGTGTAGGAGGGGCTGCTTTTGCTCACTGAAAAGTCAGAGAAAAGGAGGCCTTGCAGACAGGTGTAGCAGGCTAGCCCATTGCTCCCCTGGTTGCAAGTCTCCCCTTAGAGTGTAAGATATGTATGCCTATGATGGAAGAAGGGAAAGTGAAAGGCACAAGCACATTGGGACCTTTGTTTTGTGAGTATTTAAAAGCTGGAGATTTAGGGAAGGTCTTCTGAAAGTATCTCTATAAAATATTCATCAGCTTTTCTAAGTGTGCCCTTTCAGGTTTGTGGTTTCTGGTTGGTCAGCACCAGGGCAGAGAGTAATTAGTCATTGCAGCTGATCCTGGCATCACCCACCTGGTTTTGCTGCTTTTCTGGGCCTGCAGCTGAAATACAACTGAGGCCTGGATGGTATCTATAGGAAGGAAAGGGGATCTAAACTGCTTGACCAGTGATATACCACCAATAGAGGAAAGCCCACCCTGGAGGAACAATCTGGAAGGAGTGTTGCTCTGGCTAGGCACCCAGAGCTTTCTGCCCTGGTGACCTTCTGTATTTGACTATAAATTGCTTGACAAGCTTATTCAGCTCTGTCTCAATTTCCCCATTCCACACGACAAGGAATTCTCCCAGCTTCTTACTATCCTGCCTCAAATAGACATATGAAAAGAGTCACTAGTCATTGGAGAAACTCAAGTTAAAACCTCAATGAGGTATCGCCTCACACCTGTCAGAATGGCTACCATCAATAAATCAACAAACAACAAATGTTGACAAGGATGTGGAGAAAAGGGAACCCTTGTGCACTATTGGTGAAAATGCAGATTGATTCAGCCACTGTGGAAAGCAGTATGCAGTTACCTCAAAAAATTAAAATTGGAACTGCCTATGGCTTAGCAATTCCATTTCTGGGAATTTATCTGAAGAAGCCTGAAGAAGCCTAATTCAAACATATATATGCACACCTATGTTCATTGCAACATCATTTACAATAGCCAAGGTTTGGAAGCAGTCTGAGTGCCCATAAGTAAATGAGTGGATAAAAAAGCTGTAGTATATACCTAGCCAGGTTGCTCAGTTGTTTGTATCATAGTCCCATACACCAAAAAGGCCATGGGTTCAATCACCTGTTAGGGCACATATGAAAAGCAATTAATCAATATTTCCCTTTCACATCAATGCTTTTCTCTCTCCCTCTCTCTCCTCCCCCCTTCATCTCTCTGTAAAGTCAATTTTTAAAAAAAACCATATTCACAGATTTTTTTCAAAAGCTGTGGTACATTTACACAATGGAATATTTACTACTTAGCCATAAAGAAAAGAAGGAAATCTTAACTTTTGTGACAGTATGAATGCACCTGGAGAGTATTATGCTAAGTGAAATAAGTCAGTTAGAGAAAGATAAGTGCCATATGTTTTCACTTATAAAAGGAATCTAATGGACAAAATAAACAAACAAAAAAAAAACAGAAACAGACTCATAGATACACAGAACAGACTGACAGATGTCAGAGGGATGGAGGGGTTGGAGGACTGGGTGAAGAAGGTGAAGGGATTAAGCAAAAAAATAATAATCATAACCTTATAGACACAGACAACAACATGGTGATTATCAAAGGGAATGTGAGAGGTAGTATCAGGTAAAAGAGGGTAAAGAGGACATAAATGGTGATGGAAAGAGACTTTACTTGGACCTGAATAGACACTTCTCCAAAGAGGACAAAGAGACAGTCAATGTGTTACCGGAAAGGGGCCTGGCCTGACTTGGGGTGGTGAACATGAAATGAATATACAGATGATGTATATAGAACTGTACACATGAAACCTATATAATTTTTAACCAATGTCACCCCATAAATTCAATTTAAAAATTTTTTAAGATTTTATTTATTTATTTATTTATAGAGCAAGTAAGGGAGGGAGAAAGAGAGGAAGAGAAACATCAATGTGTGATTGCCTCTTGATCTCCCCCACTGGGGACCTGGCCCACAACCCAGGCATGTGCCCTGACTGGGAATCGAACCAATGACCCTTTGGTTCACAGGCCAATGCTCAATCCACTGAACCACATCAGCCAGGGCTCAATTAAAATTTGTTTAAATTATAAAATAAGAGGAAGACATTGCACGGATAATGATAGTGGGCTATGAAATAAGGACAGATAATTAAGTCAATGTCTTACTTAACCTTGGTTTTATATATATATATAGTAATATATTTTTTCATTAAATTAATGCAATGTAACAATAATAATAAAATAACAGAATTTTTCAGAAGAACCTGACAAACTGGAAGGCACAGATTTAGAATCCAAAAATTAATACTACTAATAATAGAAATGAAATGGTGAATATACGGGAATCTTGACACAATAAAATTGGCATTCTACGTCATAGCAAGCACATCAATAAATTTCAGATACATCAAAATCTGAGCATAAAGACTCCATAAAAGCACGAGGGAAAATATGGAACAAATTATCTGAACTCGGAGCAGGAAAAGCCTTCTGAGCAGAACCAAATGTTACCAAACCAAGATGGGGGTTCAGCTTCCCTCTGTTACTAATAGGCAAATTCCAGAGGCAGGGGTTGGTGAGAAAGGAACGAAGTCTTTATTCAAATACTGTGCAGTCTGGAAAAATAGCAGATCTTTGTCTCAAAGCCCACGCCCTCCAGAAAACCCAGAGGAAAACTCCGCCACCCCCAGTCAGACCAACACCAAAGGCAACATCCTCCTCCCATTCAAAGTACTGTCCCTTGAGAGATGCATGTGGCCACTGACTGATCATCCACGCAGGCCTCAGGCTCTATCCTAGGAACACCTGTGTGTGGCTGGTGCCACCATCGGCCATGTGGCTTCAGCGCCAGAAGATCCCACAAATGCACCTGCCAGTACATTCATGAGGAGGGTGGGGGTCAAATGACCTGACCCTTCCTTCCCTTGGGTTTATATTTGTTTTCCTGCGTGGGCCAGACCAGGTGCTTTCTCAGCTCAAATTTCTGTGGGCTCCAGAAGGATCCCGCCCCCGCCCCCACCCCCTCGCCCCTCCAACCAATCCATCTTTTTCCCCCAGCTAGACTGACAGGTTTCTTCAATACAGTACCTCCCCCTGCTGCCATTCTGACCTCTATGGAGCATGTGCCTGCCTTTCCCTGGTCCTACTCCTAATCAGGTACCAGAAGAGGTAGGAGGAATTTCTCCCCATCAAGTTATCTCACTAGCGTGCATACTCAGTGTGATACTTCCTCTGTCACCTTCTTACCCAGAATTGGGGGATCTGCTACCAGGCTATTGGTATCACAAAGACTGAGATACCATAAAGGAAGCTCTTTTGATTACATATGATGTAAAGTTCTATGGGGAAGAGAGGGAGGAACACCATAAATAGATTTCAAACTCAAGTGACAGGCTGGGAAACAATACTTACTTCATTTATTACAGGAAATACACTGATATCAGCTAGAGATAAAGAGTTCCTAACATAATAAGCAAAAGACAAAAACCCAGCAGAAACAATGGAAAGAACATAAACAGGAAATTCACACACAGAAAAACAAGCTACAAACATATGAAAAGAAGCTCAGTATCACTAATCAGGTAACTACAAATTAAATCAAAAAATTGAATTCCAGGTTTTTCCTGTTAGATTGCTAAAAATTATAAGAATTCATTGTATCTCATGTTGGAATAACTGAAAAAATGAGTGCTCCCATTTGCTCATGAGAGTATTGATTATATTTTATTTGAAGTTTTTTATTATTTTTTCCACATGTATTACATTTGTAATTTATTTTATTTTACTTTTTAAATCTTTATTGATTTTAGAGAGAGAGAGGAAGAGTGAGAGAGACAGAAACATCAATTTGTTGTTCCATTTATTTATGCATTCATTGGTTGATTCCTGTTTGTGTCCTGACTAGGGATCAAACACACCACCTTGGCATATCTGGATGATGCTCATACCAGCTGAGCTACCCAGGCAGGGCTGCAATTAATTTTAAACAAAAAATGATTAATATATTTTTATTTGCAAAAATAATGCATGCTCGTGTTAGAAAACTCAGGTAATTTGGAGAGGTATTCTGCAAGCAAAAGTCACACCACCCAGAACAATCTATCACCATAATTTTTCTGAGCATGCCCCCAGACCTCTCCCTAGAGGTATATGCTCAAATGGATATATAGGGGATGTATGTGTTTGTGCAGAGTACTCACATACTCCCATGTTGGTGTTACATTTCCTCTCACTGTTGAGGTCTCCAGGCAGCTAGACCCCTCCCTCAACTAGGGTCTGTGCTCAATGCCAAAGTGAACTCTTCTTACAACAGCTCCAGGATGTGGTGACTTCCAGCCTCATGCAGGAGGAGCAGGTGCCCAAAGGCTGCTGGGAGTATTAGCTACCAAGAGGCTGGGCCATCTCAAGGGTACAGCTCAGAGTCAGGAGCAGGTAAGGCAAGAAGGTGGTTCTGAGATAGCTGACTGGAAGGTTCGTTTTAGTTTTGCTCCACCTCTTAGTAGTTAGACCAAGAGTTGAAACTGGAATGTGTTAAGAATCTCAAAATGGCTTATGCAAAAATAAGGAGAAGGAGAGAGAGGGAATGCAAGAAGGAGCAGGAACAGGAGAAGGAGAAAAGGGGAGAAAGTGATTGAGGGGCAGTAGGAGCAGCAGAAAAAGAGGCAGAGAGAGGAGGAAAGATGAATAGTTTAAGTAACTTTAAAGTGCAAGTGTGGTTTCCCTCAGGCATGGCTGAACCATGAGACTCGTATAACACTATCCTCTGCATTTTATTTCCTAGATTCACCCTACCCATCCTCCATCTCTTGGCCCTGTCTTCTCCAGTGCTGGCTTCATTCTCCATATACAGGCCTCTGACAGTTCCACACTCAACAAGGAAGTTTTCCCAACTGTTACATCCAAAGTCCCAGAACTAAGCCTCAGAGGTAGGCTCAGGTTCCATGTCTATCCGTGATCCAATCACCATGGCAGAGGGATAAAGTGCTCTAAAGGGTCAGGGTTGGGTCAGGGATGGGTCAGCTCAACCAGAATTGCATTGAGTGGGGAGGAGTGGTTCCCTAAAGGACAAAGTGTTGTTATAAGAATACAGATGTAGATACTAGGTGGCCCTAAAGTGCAGATGTTACCACCATGACCTTTAGACTCAGAAAGATCCTGAACCCACACTTAGCAGCTATGTAACCCTTGCAAGCATCTTAATTTTCTGATCCAGTTTTACAATTCTAACAGAGATTTAAATTTCCATTTTGTGCTATTAAACAATGCATGAGAAGCCCAAAATGCAATGCCCAGCACATAGTAGATTCTCAATTACTGTGTTTTTTCTCCTGCTTCTCTCCTGCCCATTTTCCCTGCTCTCAGGGTGGGAATCAGAGACAGAATCCCTGGGAGACAGTTCTTTGAAGGAGCCTTGTCTCAGGGGAATATGAACTCCAGGGTCAAGGAACATGCTCAGAAACTGAAGTGTTTGGCCAAGCCTTCAGAGCTTTAATTAAAATTAATATACCTTATAGAAGCAGAAAGTTCAATGCTGCACATGTAGAAGAATCCATTTAACCAATTAGTTGAGTCAAACTTGACTATCCAGGCTTCAACAAGGCCCTCTACACTCTCTCTTGACCCAGAGTTGTTGCTAATGCCATGTACAGTAGATAAGTGGCCTAGCTAAGTGGGTTGTCTGTAATATGACATGAGGGAGTTTCAGGCAAGATTTGAGAGGAGGAGATGGACTAACTATGTCCATCTGAGACCACCTATGCTCTATGAACATGGCTGGAATATCAGAACTTGTTTCACCACTCACCTTGGGCAGGTTACTTAATCTCTCTGAGCTGGAATTTTTACTTCACACACCTATAGGGAAGTTTGGAATGATAGGCATACAGTAGGCACAACAAATTGGTTTGCAATAGGCTGAATCTGGTCAGTTGTCCTTATTTGCATTTTCCTCCTGACTTTGCTCACAGTGTTTTGAAAGTTTTCTGTTCACATTTCCCAGTAATCAAAACAGCAAAAATCCCCAAATTTGATGATACACTCTGTTGGCCAAGCTGTAGGAAAACACTCTCATACATTGCTGGTGAATGTATAAATTGATATAGCCCTAATAAAAGAACATTTGGGAGTATCAAAATACAAATTTTGATCATTGATCTAATAATGTGTCTTTGAGAGATTTATCCTATAGATATACTTACACATGAACAAAATGAGATATACAATAACATTAACTGATAAACTGTAATAGAAAAAGACTGGAAACAACCCTTGTCTCCATAATAGAGGATAGGTTTAGAGTTGCCAGATAAAATACAGGATGCCCATTTAAATTTGAATTGCAGGTAAACAATAAATGTGTTTTAGTGTAAGTACACAATCAGGAAATATGTTCTATAATCTCATTTGCTAAATATGACAACCCTAAATGGGTTAAATCAGCATTTCTCAACCTTGGCACTATGCACATTTTGGACAGCATAATGCTTTGTCATGAGGCTGTGCTGAGCACGGGAGGATGTTTACCAGCATCCCTGAACTATAGCCTTGGATGACAGTAATATACATATATTACATATATACACATATATATTATATATATACGTGTGTGTGTAGCTTCTATATATATAGCAGCGAGGTAGGTGGGAGTGGAGCCCACTACCTCCTGCACACAGGTAGAACACCTAGCCAATCTTCTGAGGAACAGAGTGAACAGCCAATGGTATCCCAGCACATTTAAAGGTTGGAGGCCAAAATTGTAGAGGACATTGAAAAACAGAAGGTAAGGAGATTGCTTTGGGACTGTAAGGTTCCTGGGACCAGTGCAGGGACCAGGGCTGCTACAGCCCCCTACCTGGCACCTGCCAGTGCTCACCACAGGGTCCTTGGAAGAGAGCCAAATCAACAGCTCCTTCCCCTGCTAAACAGGGAGAATAGAGTGGCACCAGGATGGACCTAGATGCTTGAAGTCACAGGTGAGAATAAAGACAAAGTGGGAGATACACACAGGCAGTGTTCACCCATTGAGACCATGGATGCCAGCTGGGTCATTGCCAGAGAAATTGGGGAGCCAGGTGATCCCTGGAGAAGGGAGAAGAGTTGGGCAGTGATGGACCCTGACCTGGATAATCTCTGGTCTGGTTGGAAAGTTGGGCTGTGTGAGAGGCTTGGCTTTTGTTAGAAGTGGCAGTCTTGAACAGGAGGATTTTGTTCAATAAAAGGCTCTTAGTGGCTGTTTAGGGGACTCTTCTGCAGGGGCCACCCCCGCAGCTGCCACATCTGCATCTGCCTCCACCTCCCCACCCTCACAGCCTCAGCCACAGCAGTGCCCCCACCCCCAAGGTGCCAGGCTGGCTCCCTAAGAGGAAGAAGAAGGTGCCCCCTGCATAGGACAGCAGCAGATACCAGGGAGTTAGCAGTCCCCAGAAAGACTTAACTCGGTGGGGGAGCTGAACTACCCTGAAGAGACTGAGAATGCCTAGCACCTAGGAAAGCAAAGAGTGAGAAGGCAGTTTGTGAGTTGCCCCTAATTAACACACTTCAAGGAGGGCACAACTGGTGCATTGAAGCCACTGGCTTGGCACACATGGGCAGTGGGGGCCCAGCATCAAAAGGAGAAACTGGGCTGGAGGAGGGGCAACTGTGAAGATTACAGTCCAGACCTGGCCCCCATCAAAACTATAGGAAGGTAGAAAAGAGTAGCCCAATACCCCTCAGCTTGTGGCAGCCAGGAAGACCAGCTCACTCAATGGGTTTAAAGTCAGCAGGAGGCTTTTTGTTTCTTTTTTTTTTAATTTTTTTTCCAAGTGAGACAATAAGCCCTGGAACTGTGAAAGGACCAGAGTCAGACCCAAAGTTGGATTGCAAGGCTAATTAATCCCAACAACTGAGAAACTGAGACAAATTTCACTTTACTATTCCAGAGAATTTGCATGTTATTGTTTATTTGTATTATTATTTTTCACTATTTTTACTTTTTATTTTATTAGTATTTTTTATTTCTCTTCTGTTTAGTTATCTTCATTTTACTTGTTCATTTAATGGCATTGTTTGACTGCTTTTCCTTGTTCTCTCTTTCATAGTATATTTTAATTTTCCATCTTCCACTTCACTTGTATTCCAATAGCACACTACTCTAAGTCATGTACTTACTATTCTTATTATTCAGATCATATAGTTTCGGTCATATGATTGTCATTCCAGCATTAATGTAAATGATTCCTGTTCCATACAATAGTAAATAATATACAACACCCCTCCCAGTTCTTAGCCCACTTCACTGTCTTCCAGAACTTTATTACTGTTGTGCTTAACTCTAGTCTCTTGCACACTACACCTCTTTTTTATCCTTTACTCTCACTATATCTCATAATCTGACCTCCCACAAGCTCTCTGTTTTCTGGATTCAACTCACAATCCTTCCCACCTCTAACAAGAGTCTTATCTCTTTTCGCCCTTCCTAAAAAGTGGCTAGTTGGGTGAAATATCATGGTCAACACTATATTTATCCAAAGAATCTCATATCTCTTCTCTACAGGTTGGTGCTTTAAATCCCATAAAATACATTCCCACTGCCTTAATCCATTTTGCCTTCCCCCTCTAAATGATCACATAAAAGAGTAGGTGGGAGCTGTGAACACCAATATACCTCCTGGAAAACAGAACCCACCAACAAAGGAACCACCAACAGATAATAAAGAAAGATAGTGGAGGAGTGAGGGAAAGCCACACTAACTTCCACCCAGGATTAATCTGAAATTACAACTAAATGGTGGAGAAATTATCCAAAACAAACAACAGAACAGTAGCAAAAGAGAAGCTTCATAACCTCAGACAGACACAAGAACCAGCTTCCACATAACCTGTCCACACTTGCACAACAGCATACAAGACATGGTGTGTGGAGTGACCATCAGTTAACCAGCTGCAGGGAAGGACCCACCAAAGAAAGACCCAACAACATTCAAAACCCAAATACATCCAGAGGGCCAACATAAATGACAGCCCAAGAGCATCAGGTTCAGTAAATAGAGGAGACTGCAACACTAAATCTCACAGGTCTCCTACCAAAAAAGATCACACCACAAACCCAGGGAGTCAGAACACATCAATTTAAGAAAGAGAGGCTAACAAGAAGAGTCTCACAAACAATGGGAAGACAAAGAAACAATCTCCAAATGAAAGGAGAGGAGGAAGTCTCAGAAAGAATGCTAAATGAAATAGAGGCAACTCACTATCAGAAATTGAGTTCAAAACAATGGTTATTAGGTAGCTCAGTGAGGTCACTGAGAATTACCGAAAACTATAGGGAAACTACAATGAATTCCCTACAAACTATATCAACATGAAAAAGGAAGTAGAGCCTATCAACAAGGGCCAAGAGGAATTGAAGAATACAATTGCTGAACTGAAGAACACAGTGGAAGGAATGAAAAGCTGGCTAGATGAAGCAGAGGATCAAATAAGCAAGTTGGAGGACAAGGTAGGAAAAAACACCTAGAAAGAGCAAGAAAATGAAAAAAGAGTCAGAGAAAATGAAGAGATGTTAAGGGAACTGTAGGAAAACATGAAACATGATAATATCCATGTAATAGGGATACCAGAAGGAGAAGAAGTGCAAGGGTTCTAAAACCTGTTTGAAAACATAATGATGGAAAACATCCCTAATTTGATGAGAGAAAAACTCACACAAATCCAGGAAGCACAGAGAGCCCCAAATAAGTGGAACAGAAAGAGGGCCACTTCAAGACACATCATAATTCAAATGGCAAAATTCCAAGACAAAGAGAGAATCATAAATGCAGCAAGGGAAAAAACAGGAAGTAACATACGAAGGAGCCCCAATAAGACTAGCATCTGAGTTCTCAATGGAAATGCTCCAAACCAGAAGGGAATGGCAAGAAATATTCCAATTAATGAAAAACAAAGACCTGTAACCAAGATGACTTTATCCACCCCGGCCAAGATGGAGGCGTAGTTGGACACACTATGTCTCCTTGCACAACAAAAATTAAGGACAACAAGGATTTAGAAACAAGAAAGCAATCAGAACTGAGAGAAAATTGAACTGTACAGAGGTCCAAAAACCATTCATCCAGACCGGTAAGAGGAGCAGAGTCACAGCAGGAGGAAGCAGAAGTTGGCAGACCAGGTGCACAAGCAGCTGCTGGTGGACATGGGCCCACAGGTGACGGCTAACAGGCCCCAGGCACACAGGAGGTGGCTAGTGGACCCCAGGCACAAGGCAGCTGGCTGAACAGGCAGTCCCACATTCACATGCAGATAATCCAGGAGAAAATGGGGAACAAGATAGAACTTGCAACCCAGGGCCCCAGCACCGGGAAATAAAACCTAAAAACACTGAGACCCCACCCCCACATATAGGGTCACAACCCAGCAACTGGGCTGCCCCGTCGTGGGGAACACCTAAGACTCCACCCCTCACTATGTAACAGCCATGACAAGACCCCCCCCCAAAAAAAATGGCTCAAATGGGAGAACACGTCAAAGCCCCAGAGCCAATTCATCTAAGTGACCAAGAGATAGCCAACCTATCAGATGCATAGTTCAAAGACCTGGTGATCAGGATGCTCACAGAATTGGTTGATTTTGCTCACAAATTACATGAACAAATGAAGGCCACAATAAGTGAAATGAAAGAAAATGCACAGGAAACCAATAGTGATAGGGAGAAAACTGGGACTCAAATTACTGGAGTGGACCAGAAGGAAGAAACAAACATCCAATCAGTAAAGAATGAAGAAACAAGAATTCAAAAAAATGAGGAGAGGCTTAGGAACATCCAGGACATCTTTAAACGTCCCAACATCTGAATTATAGGGGTACCAGAAGGGGAAGGGGAAGAGCAACAAATGGAAAACTTATTTGAACAAATAATAAAGGAGAACTTCCCCAATCTGGCAAAGGAAATAGACTTCCAGGAAGTCCAGGAAGCTCTGAGAGTCCCAAAGAAGGTGGACCCAAGGAGGAACACACCAAGGCACATCATAATTACATTAGCCAAGATTAAAATGAAGGAGAGAATCCTAGAAGCAGCAAGAGAAAAGGAGACAGTAATTTACAAAGGAGTTCCCATCAGACTATCAGCTGATTTCTCAAGACAGGCCTTGCAGGCAAGAAGGGACTGGAAAGGAATATTCCAAGTCATGAAAGGCAAGGACCTACATCCAAGATTGCTCTATCCAGCAAAGCTTTCACTTAGAATGGAAGGGCAGATAAAGTGCTTCTCAGATAAGGTCAAGTTAGAGGAGTTCATCATCACCAAGCCCTTATTATATGAAATGTTAAAGGGACTTATTTAAGAAAAAGAAGATCAAAAATATGACAGTAAAAAGACAGCAAACTCACAGATATTAACAACCACACCTAAAACAAAAGTAAACTAAGCAAACCACTAGAACAGGAACAGAAACACAGAAATGGAGATCACATGGAGGGTTATCAACAGGGGAGTGGGAGGAGGAGAGGGAGGAAAAGCTGCAGAGAATAAGTAGCATAGATGGTGGGTAGAAAATAGACAGGGGGAGGGCAAGAATACTGTGGGAAATGTAGAAGCTAAAGAACTTATGACATATGGACATGAACTAAAGGGGAGGAATGCGGGTGGGAGGGGGGTGTGCAGGGTGGAGGGGAATGATGGGGAAGAAATGGGACAACTGTAATAGCATAATCAATAAAATATAATTTTTTTAAAAAGACTACTTTATCCAGCAAGTCTCTCAATTAAAATGGAAGGCCAAATAAGGAGCTTCTCAGACAAAGAAGCCTCAAAGAATACAATGCCTCCAAATCAGCACTGCAAGAGATGCTGAAGAGTCTGCTTTAAGAACAGGAAGAAAAACAGTGAGAAAGAGAAGAACAAAGTTATGAAGGAAGTAAAATGGCAACGAATAAGTACTTATCAATAATAACCTTGAATGTAAATGGATTAAATACTCCAATCAAAAGACATAGAATAGCTAAAAGGATAAGAAATCATGACCCACACATATGCTACCAACAAGAGACCTACCTCAGAACAAAAGACCTACACAGACTGAAAGTGAAGGGCTGGAAAAAATATTCCAAGCAAATGGACAGGGGAAAAAAAGCCCGGGTAGCAATACTCATATCAGACAAAATAGACTGCAAAGCAAAGGCCATATAAAGAGACCCAGAAGGTCACTCCTTAATACACAAGGTAAGAATCCATCCAGAAGACATAAACATTGTAAATATGTATGCACCCAACATAGGAGCACCCAAAGAGAAAATCTTGAAGGGCTTCAAGAAAGATATTGACACCAAAACAATAGTAATAGGATATTTTAACACCCTACTGTCAAAAATAGATAAGTCTTCCAAACAAAATATCAACAAAGATATTGAGACATTGAACAATGTCCTAGATCAAATGGACTTTACTGATATATATGGAGCCTTGCATTCCCAAAAAGCAAAATATATATTCTTCTCAAATGCACTTGGAACATTTGCAAAGATAGACACCATGATAGGAAACAAAACAAACCTCAACAAATTCAAGACAAATGAAATTATATCAAGTATTTTCTCTGACCACAAGGGACGGAAATTAGAAACCAACCTCAAGGAAAAAACTCAAAATACTCAAACTCATGGACATTAAGTAGCATGCTATTAAACAATGAATGGGTTAAGAATGAGATCAGAGAAGAAACAAAGTTTCTGGAAACATATGAAATGAACTCACAGCAATCCAAAACTTATGGGACACAGTGAAGGCAGTCCGGAGAGGGAATTTCATAGTGATATAGGCCTACCTAAAAAAGATAGAATCATTTCAAATGAACTACCTAACCCTACACCTACAAGAACTGGAGGAACAAAAAAGACAGCCCAGAGTGAGTAAAAGGAAGGAAATAACCAAGGTCAGAGCAGAATCGCATGACATAGAGACTAAAAGCACAATTCTAAGGATCAATAAATCCGGGAGCTAGTTCTTTGAAAAGATAGACAAAATCATCAAGCCTTTAAGCAGATTCATCAATAAAAAAAAAAGAGAGGAACCAACTAAACAATCAGAAATGAAAGAGGAGAGATTACAAATGACACCACAGAAATACAAGGGATTGTAAGAAATTACTATGAACTATATGCCAAGAAATTTGAAAACCTAGGTGAAATGAACAAATTTCTAGAAAAATATAATCTTCCAAAACGAATAAGAAGCAGAAAGCCTGAACATACCATTAACAGCTGACAAAATTAAAGCAGTAATCAAAAAACTCCAAGCACACAAAAGCTCTGGACAAGACTGTTTCGCGGGAGAATTTTACAAAGTATTTAAGGAAGAGTTAACCCCTATCCTTCACAGGCTATTCCAAAAAATCCCAAGAAGTCGAAAGACTCCAAAACAATTTTTATAAAGCCAGCATCATCCTAATCACAAAATCAGATAAAGACACAACAAAGAAAAAAACTAGTAGCCAATATCACTGATGAACATAGATGCTAAAATCCTCAACAAAGTACTGGCAAACCTCATCCAGCAATACATTAAAAAGATCATACACCATGATCAAGTGAGGTTCAACCCAGGGATGTAAGGATGGTTCAATATTCACAAATAAATGAATGTAATACATCACATAAACAAAAGGAAAGACAAAAATCACAGAATCATATCAATAGTTGCAGAAAAAGCATTTGATAAGGTAGAGCACCCATTTATGATAAAAACACTTAGCAAAGTGGGATTTGAGGGGAGCATACCTCAACATAATAAAGGCCATATATGAGAGACCTACAGCCAACTTCATACTCCATGGGCAAAAACTAAAAGCTTTCCCACTGAGATCGGGAACAAGACAAGGATGTCCTCTTTCACCATTCCTACTCTACATAGTATTGGAAGTCCTAGCCACAACAGTCAAACAAAAAAAAAGAAATACAAGGCATCCAAATTGGAAAGGAGGAAGCAAAACTGTCATTGTTTGCAGATGACATGATAGTGTACATAGAAAATCCTATAGGTTCCACCAAAAAACTACTTGACCTAATAAATGAATTTGGCAAAACAGCCAGATACAAATTCAATACTGAGAAATCAAAGGCATTTTTGTACACCAAAAATGAAACATCAGAAACAGAAATCAGGGGGGAAAATCCCATTTGCTACAGCAACAAAAAAAAAAAATAATAATAAAGTACCTAGGAATAAACCTCACCAAGGACATAAAAGACCTGAACTCAGAAAACTATACAACACTGAAAAAAGAAATTAAGAAAGACACAAACAAATGGAAACATGTACCATTCTCATGGATTGGAAGAATGAGCATCATCAAAATGGCCATATGACCCAAAGCAATTAATAGATTCAGTGCAATCCCTTATTAAAGTACCCATGACATATTTCACAGACATAGAACAAACATTTCAAATATTTATATGGAACCATAAACAACCTGAAATAGCTGCAGTAATTTTGAGAAAGAAGAACAAAGCAGTAGTGATCACAATACCTGATATCAAACTGTATTACAAGGCCACTGCAATCAAAACAGCCTCGTACTGGCATAAGAAAAGATACATAGACCAAGAGGACAGAATACAAAGCCCAGAAATAAATCCAAGTCTCTATAGTCAATTAATATTTGACAAAAGGGGAAGAAGCATAAAATAGCCTCTTCAACAAATGGTGTGGACAGCTACATGCAAAAAAAGAAATGAAACTCATTTACCAACTTACACCATACACAAAAATAAATTCAAGGTGGATAAAAGACTTAAATATAAGTCATGACACCATAAAAGTCTAGAGGAAAACATAGGCAGGAAAATCTCAGACATTCCATGCAGCAATATCTTCACAGATATATCCCCTCGAGCAAGGGACATAAAGGAAAGAATAAACAAATGGGGTCTCATCAAAATAAAAACCTTCTGCACAGTTAAAGAAAACACCATTAAAATGAAATGAGAACCAACCATATGGGAAAACATATTTACCAATGATAACTCAGACAAGGGTTTGATCTCCAAAATATATAAAGAACTGCATGACTCCACTCCAGGAAGACAAACAACCCTATTAAAAAATGGGCAAAAAACTTGAACAGACACTTCTCCAAGGAAGACATACGGAGGGCCCAGAGACATATGAAAAGATGCTCAGCATCACTAGCCATCAGAGAGATACAAATTAAAACCACAATGAGATACCACCTCACACTGATCAGAATTGCCATCATAAAGAAATCAACAAGTGTTGGAGAGGATGTGGAGTAAAGGGAATCCTAGTGCACTGTTGGTGGAAATGCAGACTGGTGCAGCCACTGTGGGAAACAGTATGGAATTTCCTCAGAAAACTAAAAATGAAACTGTGTTTTGACCCACCGATTCCATTGCTGGGATTATACCCTAAGAGCCCTGAATCCAAAAGAACCTATGCACCCCAATGTTTGTAGCAACACAATTTACAATAGCCAAGTGCTGGAAGCAACCTAACTGTCCATCAGCAAGTGAATGGATCAAATAACTATGGTATATTTACACAACGGGATACTATACAGCAGAAAGAATGAAGGAGCTCCTACTCTTTGAGACAGCATAAATGGAACTGGATGGCAGTATGCTAAGTGAAATAGGCCAGGTGGTGAAAAGCAGATGGCATGTGATCTTACCTTTAAGTGGAACCTAATCAACAAAACAAACAAGCAAGCAAAATATAACCAGAGACATTGAAATTAAGAACAATCTGACACTAACCAAAGGGGAGGTGGGAGGGGATAATGGTGACAAAGTGGGAAAGGGTTTTCAGGAACAACTATAAAGGACACGTGGGCAAAACCAAGGAGGCGTGGAATCAGGTGAGGGAGGTGGGGATGGCTGGGGTCAGTGGGGAGTGGTGAGGAGGAAATGCAGACAACTGTACTTGAACAACAATAAAATTTTAAAAAGAAAACAATATGTCTCTGAGTCTGTTTTTTCATGTGTTAAAAAAAAAAAAGAATAGACAAAACTGGCAACCTGACAGACCTGCCCTAGGGATTTCATCATCCCTGCAATCCCAAAGCCTCTTCTGGCATGTTCTTCTTCTTTCTAGCCTGAAATTCCCTCTGTTGTTGTTGCCAATGATATTAGAACCTAAGGAGAATAATATCATTCTCAGAAGCTGCTGTGAAAAAGTTTGAGGTCACTGATGAAAGAGATGACTCAGGAGAAGAAAAACTGTGAAGGATAAGGAAAACTGAGAAGGACTACAGGACAGATTAATTTTGATGGGACAATCTGAAGCCAAGAATGCTGTAGGAGAAATGAGCCATAGAAGGGTCAGGGTGTGGGGACAGATTCTCCAGCCCCAAAAAACCCTAGGTCCACTGCTGATGCCTGGAGCAGTGGGCACTCCCTCGTAGCCGTGCTGGTGCCTGCATGGTCCTAGAGGCTAACCATGCAGGCTGCTAGGCTGCAGTGGGGCACAGAGAATACTGCCTTCTCAAGTCCTGGAGATGTCAATACAGCTCCTCTGAGATGATCAGTACTGCCTGGGCCCCGCGACATGCACCCTGTCACAGGTAGTCCTAATAGCTGCACTGGCAGAAACACTAATTGGGAAGTGAGATAAGCAGAGTACCCTTAATGAGCTAGCTACCTTGTTGTAACTCTTAACTGGTTGGCGTTATTTACAAAGATTCCGCTAATGAGGCACCTGTCAGAAAGGCAGTCCACAATGGGGTGAAGGAAGGGAGAACAGACCAGACTGAATGAAGAGCCAAGATTCAAAGGGAAAGAAACTCACCTTTTCTGAATTCCTACTGGGCCTGAGATCCATGTGATCTCACACATCATCCAGAGGCCCAGGAGGTACAGGCAATGAAACCTGCCAAGGTCACACAGGGGGGTCCAGTCTGAGCTTCTCAAACAATCAACTCCTCAGGAACCTGCCACAAAGACAGCAGGTTCACTCAGAACCACACTGGCATGAGGAGCATGTGTCTGTAGGGGAGCACATACTGTGAAGTAGGCCACCCCCATCCAGCACTCTGTATGCACCCAGATGTTCAACATCCACTCAAGAGGGTGATTTCCTGAGCTATTCTATGCCCCCCCACTCACTGAGTTTATAGAAGAAAAGTCAACTAGGACAAGGTGACCCAGAAGAGGGACCGGGAACTGGGAAAGAGTTTTGTTTAGGTTACTTAGAAACCGCCAAACTGTCAGGTTTCGGTCAGGTAGTCATAACTTCTGCTTTGGCTTCTGTACACCCAGCTTCTGATAAGGACAGCTCAAGGCTACAGTTATTTTTGCATCAGCTTCTGTACCTCCTGCTTTTGCCACGTAGGATAGGGCGTCCGGAGGCAATAAAAGCTCTGCTTAGCCAAAGTTCGGGTCCTAGAATTTGGAGACTGCCTCCTCTGGGTCCATGCATGTAATAAAGCCTCACTCCGTTACCCCAAGTCGCGCCAGAGTCATTATTTTCTGAATTATTTTCCGTAACATTTTGGTTCCCTGACCAGGAATGACTCATGGGAGCAGGCTGTTTGCCTCCGGTGAAGGTGGCCGGGACTGACAGGGCGAGCCAGCAGCTGGAGGGAAGCACATGCCCCGGTGATTTTGGGTCCTGGAAAGCTGTGCCTCGCCTCCGCCTGGGGTTCCAAGCCACCCTTCAACCCGGGCAGGTGGGGAAAGTGGAATGAGGCTTGTCTGGAAGGCACCGAATCGGTAAGTGCCCTGGGGACCGGACCCGAGACCAGAAAGGGGGCTGATCACCCTCTCAGGCCCCAGTAGCCTCAGACATCCAGACCAGGTTTCCCTTTCTCGGGAAGGAAAAAGTAATAAACTCTGCAAAATTGTGTGTGTGAAAGAGAATGAATGTGTTTGTGGCTCCACGGGCATCAGCCTATGGAGCATGAGTGGGCCCTAACCTGTGGTTCCTCAGTCTGTCATATGGCATAACGGCTGGGAAGCTAACCCAGACTCTATGCAGGTAGCCTTAGCTAAGACAGACCTAAGTTCCTCGCAAGAGGAGAGGCCAGGCGGGTGAGTGAGAGAGCCCTGAAACCCTTTGTTTGTCTGCGCCGTCAGGGGAGGAAACGTGGGGAGCATATGGGCAGAAGGAAATCCGCCAGGACTTGCCACTGGTCCCACTCCAGAAATCATAGATTTGAAACCAGGGGCACAGCCTCACTGTCTCAGGCAGTACCACATACCCAACGGAGCCAGGATAGGCATATTGGTCCCCTGCCAGTCGCAGTGGAACACACCACTCCCCCTGTTAAGAGCCAGACAGGTCTGGATATCACCCCGTGCAGGATATCCGAGCAGTCGAAGGACATTAGGAACTGAAAGAAGGGCTGTAATCAGTCAGCAAACCAGACCCATGAGCAGAAAACAGCTTCGGGAATTTTTAGGGACAGCCGGATTCAGCCGAATATGGATTCCAGGGTATGCAGAAATAGCTAAACCACTGTACCAGGCCCTAAGGGGGGCCAAGACTGCCCCATTCAACTGGGGACCAGAGCAGCAGAGTGCCTTTGAAAGACTAAAAGAACTCCTGGTCAGAGCTCCAGCCTCGGCCTGCCCAACCCTGACAAGTCGTTCTCCCTGTTTGCCCATGAATAAGGTAGCCCTAGGGGTCCTGACTCAGGAGGTCAGACCTTGGCACAAGCCTGTAGCCTATCTGTCCAAGTAGCTAGACAATGTTGCGGCCGGATTGCCCCCCCTTGCTTGAGGGTGATAGTAGCCACAGTAATCCTCCTACAGGAGGCAGATAAGCTAACCTTGGGACAGGAGACCAGCCTTCACGGGCCACATGCTGTAACCAGCTTCCTAGCTGGACAAGGACACAGATGGCTCTGGTTCTGAAGGTCTTTAACGGAGATAAGGTGTTTGCAAGGTCTAAGCTTTAGGAAAACTGCAAGATGTGCCTGCAAATTTAGGGACTTTTAGTAGAAGGTACCAGTGGTGCTAGGGATTTTTTTGCTGCTGCATACTAAGTTTAAGTATAGTCCTTCCCAGTGTGGGAAAGAAACTAGGGTTAAAAGTGAATAATGGTTAAATCTGGATGTGTAGGAATATGTATAAAGGATGTGAAAGTTTTAAGCCTGGAAGAAAGGAAACCTCAACTGCACTTTTTCTGGCATTATGGGAATGTGGTTTCAGTAGGGAATTGTTTCTGAGCAGAATCCTGTATCTGTAAGACCTAATTTAAGGTCACCTGTAACCAGTTGGGGAGAATGCCCTTGTCACTTGGGACCCAGGAAGGGTCATCCAGGGCTGATATGTTTCAGTCTGAGGTGAAAGACCATGTCTCTGCCAAGAGACTGGGCCTGAAAGAGCATGTCTCTGCAAGGCACCAATGGACACATTGGTGCAAGAGAATGCCTCTACCTGTGTATTGTTTTACATTTGCTCTGTATCTGCTCTGAAAAGGAAATTGAGGATTCCAGGGAAGGTTGAAACTTCATAATCTGTAGGAAATTGAACAAGGAAAAGAAAGATTAGAAAGTATGTGAACGTTGCAGAAGGTTTGTGAATGTTGCAGAAGGTCTGTGGGAAACTGTAAAGATAAATGGAAAAGTGAAAGTCTTGGGAAGGAATTATGGATTCCAGGGTATGCAGAAATAGCTAAACCACTGTACCAGGCCCTAAGGGGGGCCGAGACTGCCCCATTCAACTGGGGACCAGAGCAGCAGAGTGCCTTTGAAAGACTAAAAGAACTCCTGGTCAGAGCTCCAGCCTCGGCCTGCCCAACCCTGACAAGTCGTTCTCCCTGTTTGCCCATGAATAAGGTAGCCCTAGGGGTCCTGACTCAGGAGGTCGGACCTTGGCACAAGCCTGTAGCCTATCTGTCCAAGTAGCTAGACAATGTTGCGGCCGGATTGCCCCCCCTTGCTTGAGGGTGATAGTAGCCACAGTAATCCTCCTACAGGAGGCAGATAAGCTAACCTTGGGACAGGAGACCAGCCTTCATGGTCTCCTGGTGGTGTTAGTAATAGAATGTATAAGGCATAGGGATGCAATTTTGGTGATATTAGAAGGAAAAGGATTTTCCTTCACACTTTGTATTTTTCTCCCTACCTGATCCCTCCAGAATTTGGCATTCTGATGGAGTGATTGATGACATAAGGTTTCTTTGCATAAAACCAATAAGACTAGTTGTTAATAGTAGTTTTGTTAACCAAGACTTTGACTGGAATGTCACGCCTGAAGGAGGAATGTATGGGTTCTGATTGTCACCAGAAAGCCCTGAGGAACTAGGATTGACTTGCAAAGCTAGCAAAAGCCCATGAGAAAAAGCCTGGTACTTTGGTTGGTTGTGCGGTTTGTGCCAGTTTTTCCAGGGAAGGAACGAAGGTTGCTTTCCTGAAAGATGGCTAAAAAGGAACCTGTAGGCACAATGGAAGGCTCAAGGATTTGAGTGCAATGACTGGTACAGGTGAAGCCAGATGGCAGATGTGTGGCTCTGCTTCTGTGCCCTGAGGGGCAGACTGAGAAGTCAATCTAAGGGTTCCCTGTGTGAGTTCCAGCAAAGCAGACTTAAAGATCATAGGTGATCTAGGCTGCTCTTGGTGTGTTTACGCAAATGAACAGTCAAAATTAAAAGCAGGACCCAAAGTAGTCCCTGTAATAACAATGAGGGTGATTTTAAGGAGAAAAATTGTGATTTAAGGAAAATCACAAAGCTCAGTATCAGACATCAGAATGGCACAGCTAACTGTCTTAGAAGTTTGCTTTCATTTGAAAGTTGAAACTGGGTCTGTAATGTCACCAAGGATGTACAATTACAGGCAGGAAGGACCTTGCAACTGAGTGTCTTCCCAAAAGACCATCTCACAGCCACAGAGACTGTTTTTGGGATTGCTGTATGAATTAACCTGTGTGTTCTTCTGTTTTCATAGGGTGTGTACCTATGACCTCATTACCTGGGTGATTGGTTGCAATATAGGCCTCACTTGAGAAGCCCATTTTCATCATCACCCTGTGAGGCTCAACAGTTTGGCTGAACTAAGTGGTTGGGTTGGTGAAGGGTTGGGGCAGTCTGTGGGCTTCACTTTAGAACTAATTTGCCCTTCTCTGTCTTGATGGCCTGGACAGAAAGGGCCCAGATATCTGAAAGGAAGGAAATCCCAATATAGTCCCCTCAGCCCCAGTGAAGTATACTGGGCCACCAGAGTTTTGAATAGGTGTAACATGCCTTGTATACCTTCCTCCAGATAAGCCATTTCTTTACCTAAGACCCTGCCTTGGTCATTTAATGGTCATGATTTAATTGTGCTTCCAACTGTCTTTTCAAATCTATCTCCTCCAGAATATGACCTGACCAGAATGCCAACTGTCCAGTAATGCCGGCCTTTGGACACCAAGCCTGTGACTTTCTGGTGACTGCCATCTGACTAGGATTCTGTAAAGTCCTTCCCCTTACAGGAAGGACTCCCTCTGTACTGCACCCCTTCCTTCAGGGCACCCCTGACCCAAGAGAGGGTAGGACGATGTCCATGTCCAGCCAGAAGTAGTTACAAGAAGATGAGACCTTCGTCCATTGTCCTTTATATGACTATAAACTTTGCCAGAGGGAGGAGATTCCATGCGGTTTCACCAGAGTACAGGCCCCCACAGCTTTAGTAGATGAAAATATCCACAAACTCCAGGATATCCAGAACAAGATTAAGAACCAGGACCAACCTTAGGCATCCACCCCTTGGTGGAAATCTATCATGTATTCAGTTTTAGCCCCAGTAATGGGCCCTTTATTATTATTGTTCCTAGCTATTACAGTTGGTCCATGCCTGCTTTGGACTTTAGTCCAACAGATAGGGACTACAGTTACTAGAAAAGCAACAGCAAATCCTTTCTCTCCAGAGACACCATTATAATAGACTACCCCAAGTAGATAGTAACCCTGAATTTAGCTATTGATACTGAGAATAATAATATGTCTCAGCATCAAAAGGGGGAAATATAGAAGAAAAGTCAACTAGGACAAGGTGACCCAGAAGAGGGACCAGGAACTGGGAAAGAGTTTTGTTTAGGTTACTTAGAAACTGCCAAACCGTCTGATTTCGGTTAGGTAGTCATAATTTCTGCTTTGGCTTCTGTACACCCAGCTTCCGATAAGGACACCTCAAGGCTACAGTTATTTTCGCATCAGCTTCTGTACCTCCTGCTTTTGCCATGTAGGATAGGGCATCTGGAGAGCAATAAAAGCCCTGCTCAGCCAAGGTTCAGGGCCCAGAATTTGGAGACTGCCTCCTCTGGGTCCACACGTGTAATAAAGCCTTACTCCGTTACCCCGAATCACACCAGAGTCATTATTTTTAGAATTATTTTCCGTAACAAGTTGATTTTGGATGGCCCAGGGTTCTCCCAGACCACCACCCTGCAGGGCCCTCCTCCCCTAAAGCTTATTGCCAGGAGCTCTGAGCTCTGATGCCAGCAGGAGAGGGGTTTGCTCCAGTTCACCCACACTCTCATAGTCCATCCACTTTAGATCCAGGGGAATAGATTTGGCTGCAGTTTAAATGGGCTCAGCCTAGGGCTAGGCTCAAGCTGGGCTGGGGGTGGGGCTCAGGCTGAGTCAGAGGACATTAGCAGTCTGTGGTTTAGACTATCGGTGGACTAAAACCAATATCAGTCTTTTCACCTGCAGAATGGACCACAGATTACTATCTGACTTTCTACCTGCCTTTCTAGAACATCATGGGATCCTGAAAGAAGTGAAAGTACCTTTGCAAACAGTAAGGTATCCAACCTTGGTCTCTATTATCATTATTATCAGTGGTCCTCTGCTCCATCCTGATGGGAGTCAGCTGGCTTATCCTTTCATCCCACCAGGCCCTAAGCTCCCTTCTCCCCTCTATATTCTCATTGTCATATACCTTCTCCTCTCCTACTACTTGTCAAGATTGGCATCTCTTTAATTATAACGTCTGTGTGTTTCTTTAGGAGCCATGTAATTCTTCCTGATAGCAACCTATTTAAAATGAAAGTCAAATACTCAGAACTTTGTTTCAGAGTTGAGTCTTGGGGAGAAAATACATTAATTGCCAAGTGTTGCTAATTTCACTATGACATGGTAGCAAAAAGAATAAATATATATCCAAGAGGACCAATGAGCACATTGTGAGTGCAAGGAGGGCACCAGAAGGTCAGAGCTGGAAGCTCATCTCAGAGCTTGAACAGCCAAACCCTCTCCTCACTTCAGAGGTGAAGACACTGAGCCTCAGAGATTTTTTTCTTTTTAATTAAATTTATTGAGGTTACTTTGGTTAACAAATTATATAGGCTTCGGGTGTACAATTCTATAATACATCATCTGCATATTGTATTGTGTGTTCACCACCCTAAGTCAAGTCTCCTTCCATCACTGTTTATCTCACCCCTTTACTCTCTCTTGCCTCCCCCGACCCCTATTTTCCTGTGATAGTGACCAAACTGTTATCTGTGTCTCTGAGGGTTTGTTGGTTTGGGGAGGGTTTTTTTTTTGGGGGGGGGTTGCTTAATCCCTTCACCTTTTTCACCCAGCTCCTCTTAAGTGACTTGCTAAAGCTTACCAAGCATGGGTAGAAGAGCCAAAGCTGACTAGTGCCCACAGGCTCCCATGGCTTCCATGCAGCAGCTGCTTGATTCAGGGAACAAAAGCCTTACATTCCTTCCACATTATCAGCATTCAGGCCATCTGGGGTGCTGCAGGTCTTGCAGGGCCACTGTGTTTGTAAGTGCAGCCTGCCAGGGGGCCTTGTCTTGGACAAGGGGGCCTGCAGAGACCTCCTCTGATGCTGGAGATGTGTCCTTCAGTAACTAGGACAGTGGGCACAGTCCCACTGAGCAGTCATTGACGGCAGCTGAGCTGTAAGGCTCAGGAGCCAAGTGCTAGCATCCAAGACTGCCAGAGCTGTGGAAAATGCCAGTCATGGCAGGCAGGGAAGCTTTCAAATGGATATGCCTCTGCAGCATCTCAGTGAAGAAAGGCAGCTTGAAGGAAAGCCACTGTAAGTGGATGGAGCATTGTTTCTGAATTTAGGTAGCCGTCAGTTTGAATCTCAGCTAGACCCCTCCCTTGCCAGGCAAGCTTGATGAGCTGTTGACCTTGTGTCTTCAATTCTGCATCTAGCTATGTGATCAATAATATTGATCATGCAGAGCTGGTCATGAGTCTAATGAGTGAAGGTCTGCCATGTGCCAGCCCAGGGCTGCTCTCTACACCAAAAAGGCAGCAGAGGCCTAAACCAATAAGCCCAACATAGGGACCTAAAGACCCTGCTCAGTCACAGACATGTGTGCAGGCCTGCTTGTGCTATTATAAAAATGTAATTTAAAGGGCCTCTAGATAAGACCAGAGCTCCCAGAATGTCTCATACCCATGACTCTCTGTGGACTCACAGTCTGCCACTTCATTCCCTTGCCTCTTCTGACTTTGCAACATTGGAGGGACTCCTGACATAGCTTCAAAAATGAAAGTCTGTGCTTGCTCCCTCCCCTCCCACTCTTTGCCCTTGTTTCTTCTTCTTTGCCCCAACTCTAACACTATGGCCAATCCACATCCAGTTCCCTACGCAAGTGAGAACACCTGGAGGGTAGGGGCCACCTCATATCCCCGCATGAGAAGAAGTAGGCATAAACATGAAATTATTCAACAAACAGGGGTTGAATCTAGGGTCTGAAGACACACCTGTGAACAATTTTGATGGAGGCGAAATTTTCTTGAAACTTACATTTTAAGCAGAA
Organism: Anoura caudifer; assembly: GCA_004027475.1. Classification (NCBI taxonomy): domain Eukaryota; kingdom Metazoa; phylum Chordata; class Mammalia; order Chiroptera; family Phyllostomidae; genus Anoura; species Anoura caudifer. The sequence continues at coordinate 98,833 of PVKU01004751.1, forward strand.
GAGATGGACAGGTAATTTCAATCAGCAAGATAGCTTAAGATAGAAAAAAAAAACAGATAAAGCAGAGTGAATAAATGAATGAGCAAAAGTAATCATGTAAATTCCAGTTCAATAACACAGGAAATTTTATAGCCTCAAATAGGAAGAAAGTGATCAAGGCTAAATAAGGAACTAGATCTTCAAGCTTAATGGTTCAACTGATTCATTTTATCCAGAAATTGGCCCTTTCTTCCCATTCCCCTGCCACCATCATGCACCAAGCCCTCATCCTCTCTCACTCACACTATTGTAACAACTTCCTGGCTCCTTCCCCAATTCTGCCCTTGATAACCGTACAGTCAACTTTCCACACAGCAGCCACAAGGATTCTTTTAAAATGTAGTTACAGCACACCATTCCTCTACTCAAAACCATAATGACATCCATGCCAATCTGAATAAAAGCCATGATCTTCTGATGACTTAAAAGGCCCTGGGTGACCTGATCTTCATCACCTATCTACTTCTCTGTCTTCATCTCCTACTCCTCTCCCCCTCACTCACTCTACTCCAGTCACAGTGGTCTTCTTGCTATTCCTGAAGGTGCCAGGCACATTTCTTCCTCAGAACCTTTGCACATAAGGTGCCTCTACCTAGAATGTTTTCCCATCAGATATCCAGGACAGACTCATTCACTACTTCAAGTGTTCGCTCAAGTGTCATCTCCTTAGTGACACTTGTCCTGGTTTCTCTCTCTGAAATGCCAGCATCCCTGACACTTCTCACCCTCCCTCTGCTTTATATTTCCTTCTTAGTATTTATCACCTTCTAACTTATTATATATTTTACTATCTTGTTTATTATTTGCCTTCTCCACTAGATCAGGGATTTCTATCTGACTTAATCACCCCAACACCTAATACAGTGTCTAGCCCACAGACACTCCATAAGTATATATTGAAATTTTAGTGATTAAACTGTGGGACCTGGGAAGGGAAAGACCTCTACCAGATCACACCACTAGCTGTTGGCCAAGCTGGGACTGTAACTCACACATGCACATGAATTACCACATCTCACCCTGTAACTTCTCCACCTCCAACTGAGTGTCCGAACCTGGATTTCTCCCCGAGTGTGGTCTGACTCAGCATGGATGAAGAGGCTAGCTCGGGTATGATTATGAGGGTACCTTCCTGGGGAAAGGAGGCAGCCACCTGGCCTGTCTGCCAGGCTCACAGAGCTCACAGGTCCAGCTACCCAACTTTTTCTCCTCTCTATGCAGTAACCCTGGTAAGTTGTGGGTTGGGGAGTACTTCACTAGTTTCATTCTCACCCCCTACTGTTGGACTCTTTCTGACCCTTCCTGACCTGGAGCTCAACTCTGCAGGCAGAACTTCTGTCACCTATCCCAAGCTCACATCCCCAGTCTGCTACCCTGTGATCTTTCTATGGCTGTTCATTGCCCTCAGGATCATGTCCCAAGTCCTGGACCTTCAGGGCTCCTGGCCCTAGCCTTTGCTGTCCCTTGGGTGCCAGGGATCCAGGGCAAACCTGAAGTTCTAGTTACATCCCACAGGGCCTGAGAGAAAGCCTGTGGCTCCCTTCCCCTGAGCCTTTGCACATGCTATGCCTCAATCAGAATGCTATGCCCATTTTAGTTAATGTCTCATCCCTTTAAAGCCCACACAGCAACAATATTAACAGCATTGGATACTAGGTTGGTTTGGATAGTGCTAAGAACCTGACAGCTTAGGATCAAATCCAAGTTCTGCCATTTTCTAGCTTACAATTTTGGGAAAGTCATCTGACCTCTCTGTACTCAATCTCTTCATATGCAAATATTGTGAAGATAATGAGCCAGCACCTGGTCATGGTAAGCAACCAAATACTAAAAGACATAAATAAGAGACAGAAGGAGAAGAAACACCATTGATTATATGTTGTTAGTGCTGAGTGCTCAGCATACATCATCTCATTCTAATCCACTCAGGTTTCAATGAAGAAAATACTAGTATTGGTGGATTTCCCAGATGAGGAAACAGAAGTACAAGGTAGTTTATGGAGTGTTATCAGCCCCTGTAGGGGGAAGGGTGGGAGATATACCAACTCTTCAAATAAAGAAAAATTACCTTAAAGCAGCCATCTTTATGTGTCTACTGCCAAGTTTCTGCCAGATACTTTACCCTCAAGACCTTGAACCCTCAGGACAACTATCCGAAAATTTCTAGATAAGGCCATGGAAACTCAGAGACTTGCCCGAGATCACCTAGCTAGGAAGCAGCAAATCTGGCTGGCTCCTGGGCACTTTCTATAATAATGTCCCAACCATGGAACTATACTGCTCAGCTCTCTCTTCCAGGAAGAACCTGCCCAGAAGGCAACGGTTAACCACAAGCCTCCAGCCACCATGCCTCAAAGCCCACCACAGCTAGAGGGCAAGGCCACACTCTTCACTAGTCAAAAACTGAGTATGGCAGCAGAACCAGAACCTGGCCATTCCTGCTCAATTCAGGGTACCTCTATGGACAACCTACCATGAATTCCCCACTGGGCTGGTAGGGCTTTCTCAGAGCTACTCATAGACTAAGGCTCTTCTTACCCAAGCCTCTTTATTTTACTCTTTCTTTTTAGAAGGGTCGGACCTGAACTGAGGTCTGATGTTCTCCCCACCCACTCCTGCTCCTTCTCTCCTTTATTTTTTCACAGGCATTCCCTGCAATAAATCCCTCACAATTCTAGCTCCATGATCTTGGCATCTGCTTTTCAGAGGCCCTAACTAATAAAGTACATCATCTTTTACCCAAATTGCAAGGAAGACTTATTGAATATGGAATCATCAAGGGCACAGCAAATGAGGGTGGCTACTCAGTGTTTCTATAGTCCCAAGAAATAAGTGGGTAGAGAGACTGGAGATAGAGCCCTCTGGTCTTTCATCAGAGGAGAGTTCCCAGGTTGTGTCTGACAAAGCTGGGTGTTCTTGTGCCAGCTCTTCAGGCTCTCTGGGCCTCAGTCTTCCTTGTCTATAAAATAGACATGCTGATATCTACCCCCACCATGTTGTCTTGAGAACTGCAGAAAGCACCTGTTTTTAAAAGGTGATGACCAGCCCTGGCTGTTGTGGCTCAGTGGATTGAGGCCTGTAAACCAAAGAGTTGCCGGTTCAATTCCCAGTCAGGGTACATGCCTGGGTTGCAGGCCAGGCCCCAAGTAGAGATGAATGAAAGGCAATCATACATTGATGGTTCTCTCCTTCTCTTTCTCACTCCCTTCCTCTCTCTAAAATAAATAAAATCTTTTAAAAAATAAAAATAAAAGGTAATGACCAGGAATGTGAGATTTTAGGTCCATTTGAGATTATACATGATGAGTTTATATATCCATCAGAATATAGATGATCAGGGCTGGAAAATGTCATAAGGACCGACATTTTCATTATTCAGGTGGAGAACTGGAGACAAAGAAGAGGGGACTCTTAGGCAGGGAGAGTCATCAAGGCCTTAGCAGAAGCAGCCCGGGTCCCTTGGTGCCACCCCAGTGCCCCGAAGGGCATCTATCCCCATGAAGCACCAGCTTTACCTTCAGCCATTGAGAGTCCAAAATGTTCATCTTAAAAACAGGAAAACAGTGAGCCAGGTGGGTCTGGCTCCTGGCCTCTCACCTGTTCCCTGAGCAATTCAGGGACTTGGTGGGGAGGTGAGTGGGAACCCAAGGGAGAATCAGTGCTTTCATGAACGCCTTCTACCAACAGACAAGAGGGCAGTTCAGAAACTGTGTTTCCAGGAGGTACCTCTGACAGAGGCGATGGGAGAGGGAGGATAATGCTGTACAAGAGCACCCCAGCTCCCACCACTGCTTAAGAGATATGGAAAGAGGACAACCAGAGCCACGAAGACCCTTGGGGTGCAAACGGACAGGGCTGCCCCTATTTGAGTCTGATACATAGACAAGACAGGAGACAATAAGATACAGAGAGACCAGGGGTAGAAAGGAGAGTTGCAAAACAGATGGAGTGGGAGAGACTGAGATGCAGAGAAATAGGGGGAAAGGAGAAATGCAAAGGAAAGGCAGAGAGACAGAGAGGGAGGGAGAAGTGGGGGAGGGCGAGGGAGAGGGCGAGGGAGAGGGAGACGAGATGGATAAAAGTGAAGAAAGAAAGAACTGGAGACCGCGCCAGAGACAGGTAGGGGCCAGGGAGGGGGCGTGGCCCTGGCGGGAGCGCGCCTGTAACTGACGGCCCAGGTCAAAGCCCCGCCCCGCTTCCAAAAGCACACTACGCAGTTGTCACGCGGCTGGAGCTCGTTGCCATAGGTGGAGAGCGCCCCCTGCCGCCCCTGGAGGGTCAGATGGCAGAGCTCACCCGGACCAGCTGCCCATAGCGCCCGAGGCAGCACCCTCGTGTCTACTTGCTTTTCGAGGACAACTGAAACCCAGAGAAAGGTCAGCAGGAGCAGCGGAGAGCCTAATTAAGCCAGTTCCCCCGCCAGGATCAAAATTCAAGCCTGTGGATTCGCGCTGCCCTCTTAAGAAGCAGTCTGCATTTGAGGGTCTGCCGATAGTGGGCCTCCCATTGCAGGAGAGCGCCAATAGCCCTTCCTCCACTCTCCACTCCCCTTTCTCCCAGCCTTACAGTTTCCTGGGCAGGACTCAGATTCGCGTGTGGAAGGCTAAAACAGCTGATAAGGACTGCGACAAAAAATGGCAGTTGGCCATGGCGCGGCTTAGGGATTTTGCCCCCAACCAGCGAAACCATCCCCAGAGGAGCCCTTGTCTGTCTGTACCGAGTTTTCAGCTTTTTCAAAAGAAGATGTGGTTTTTATAGGAATGTCCCACAATTCAATCGCTTTGCAAAACAATGTAAGGAACGAAAAAATGGGTTTGGCAAGCCACCTGCTGGCATTTCCCAGCAAGAAGTGCCCTACGTTGCTTTTTCTCCGATTTCATTCATCTCTCCAGACTATTGCCTTATGTGGGTATTTCCTTAATATTTTTCTTCACTTAAATACATTTATTGAAAAAGGAAACCCTGTATCTCTATTGCAATTAGAAAGTCAGTATCTTGTGCCATAAAAGCCAGGTAACCCTAGAAGTAAAACGACCATTGAAAGAAAATATTTGGCCCTGTTCCACTTCATATTGCTGCATTTGGTGAACATCTTCATTTGTGAACTGCTGATGTGTCACTTCTGAGGAGAGGGTGGGGTGAGAAACTAATCTTTCTAGGGCCCTAAGAGTGGCCCTGGGAGTCCCTGAACCTAGGGAGGCCACCTAATCTGTGTCCCATTTACTTTCAGCACCAAGGGAGTGGAAAACTGGGTGGGGAGGGGCTGTCTCCCCAAGAAATAAAGGCATAGAACTCATCACAGCTTACCAGAGAGGAAGCGGGGAGAGCACAGAGACAATGCCCCAGCCATGGGATAAACCAGAATTGTCCCAGTGAGTCCCACTTTGGTGACTGGTGACTTTGTTACTCCCTTACAGTTTCCTGTAAGGAGCAACTGCAGAGCCTAATTCCTGGAAAGCAGAGGCCTGCATAGGGGTAAGGGCCAATCCTGACAGCAGTGGAGAAGGAGAAACAGATAAATGGTTGTGTTCAAAGGGAAAGGAGGCAGAACTGGGTCCTGGGAGAAAGAGCAGGGCTTTAAGATTCCTATGCAGATCTCCACAAGTCCCAGACACTTACCTGGGAAAGGGGCTTCTAAACATAAGTCACTACCCTGCTTCAAATCCAGGAGCCTACCCTACTCTGAGATCAAGACCAAACTCCACTGAAATTCCAAGGCCCCACTCACCCATCTCATGAATCCTCTGCCCACCCTTCCAGATGCACACGCACACACACACACACACACTCCTCCCAGCCAGGCTTACTGGTCTGCTCACCTGGAGAACAGGCTACAGGTAAACTTGGAGAATGTGAGTTTGGGTTAGCCCTGTGAATCAGGCTGGACAAAAGGAAAAGGAAAAGGCTGTACTCAGCTGTGGAGTTGTGAAACAGCATGTTGTGTCTCTGGGCTTGGTAAGGCCAGAGACGCTACGGTAAAAACCAGTTGGTGAATGGGATAGGAGTGAAAGGAAAAGGGCAGGCAGTGGGTATAGTCACACCATGGAATATTAAACAACTTATAAAAATTTAACTCTCCACCAGTAAACTTAATGGGATTTCTATATGGTGCTGTTGAGTGAGGAAAGCAATATGAAAATAAGTACATATAACATGATCCCATTTTTATAAATCAATGGCTAAAATATGCTGTGAGTGAATATGTATAGCTAGGTATGTCTGTATAGGATTTCACACACACACACACACACAGAAGGATACATGCTGGGTTGTTAACATGGATTTTCTTCCAGGAAAACAGTTGTAGGGCAAAAGAAACCAAGAAAAAGAAAGGATATGAAAATACAAAGGCTGCTTTTTAAAAGATGTACGATCACAGTTAGTCATATCCTCCATATCCACTCATCACCAGGGCTAGACATGTGGGAGTGGTCAGTCAGTCCCTGCTCCTCATCCCATACATTCTCCCATTTGGATGATGAGATCTCCCTAACTGCCCCCAACCCGTAGCCCCCAACATGTGCACATACACACTACATTTACTTTTGGGCTCTCCAACCTGACCCATTCGCCCAATCCTCCTCCCATTCAGAGCCAATCCTCTGAAATTTCCAATTGCCCTGAGAGTGAAATCCAATTCCTACTATGGGTCTCAAGTTCTTTACCCACTGGCCTTGCCCCCTGTGCAAACTCAGTCCTCACTGCTGCCACCCAACCCCACCCACCCACTACCAAGTAGGGCATGATCCCCAGCCATGTCAGAGCCTTTAAGCAGTCAGAGCAAACTTCATTGTTATTTGCTATATCCCATTCACATTTCTAAGCACTGACATTTATTAAAAGCATTTAATTCTCACAACCTTAAATGTATAATTTTTAATTGTATTATATTTCACAGATGGAAAAATTAAAACAAAAAAGTAAGTAATTTTGCCTAAGCTCACACAACCAGTTAGTGGTGCAAATGTTTCCAGAACCTGCACTTTTGAACCACTGTAGTGAACCCTCTCTTCTCATGCTTTTGAGTACACTGTTACCTCTATCTGAAACTCTTTAGTTTTTGTCTTCACTTCACTAAATTCTTGTTACCACTGGATCTCAACTGAGAAATTGACTCTTCCAGGAAGCCTTTTCTAACCCCTAAACCCAGCCTAGACATTCTTCCAATACCTTCTTCCATGGCACAGTCATCCTTCAGTCATAACATTTGTCATGATTTATGAAGTTGCTTTATGTCCTCACTATCCTGTGAGCTTCCTGTAGTCAGGCACTTAGTTTACTATTTTGAAGATTGATCCTAAGTACCTAGCACAAAGAAGCCTAGGTTAGGAGTTCACCCAATGTCTGCTGGATAAAAGAATGAATATTAGTACATCAAATAAACTAGGATTCTCTTGCTCCACATATGGTAAGTGGGGGGCAGGGAGCCCTAGTTGGGACCCTTTCAGCACCATGGAGAGCTCCTGGGGGGCGGGGCAAGCTGCTGCTTGGGGCAGGGGTCTCTAGATTTGTTCCTTTTTCCCTGAGTATCTCTGAGCTCTGGCCTGGACAGGACACTCCAAACATGAATCTTTAGCTGATTTGCCTCAGTGGTAAACAGCTCAGGGGGCCAGGAGGAATAAACCAGCCCCCTGGGCAAAGGTGTATCCCCACTCCAGGGTCCCACTGTCAATCACATATATACTTTTTAATCAACACAAAGTTTTAAAAAGTAGAAATCCTGTTGGAACCTGCACCAAACTATGTGTTTTCTTGAATTATTGAACTAGATAGAAATGAAAACATCAAAATTCTATTTATACCAGGATAGAATTGAGTGGCTGCCTCATTCAGTCTGTGTTTCAGCCTGACTAGAATAGTGATGCCATAGAAAGGACTGTGGATTGAAAAGGAAAGAGAGTTCATTGGGGAACCTCAGATTGCCACTCACAGACCAGGGTAAGCTTAGAAGGAAGAAGAGAGAAGAGAACTTGACTGACAGGAGATGACATGGAGGAGGGGGGAGGGGCCACTGCTGAAGGAGGCTGACACAAAGTAATGCTCTCCTCTTTTGTTAGTTCTGCCCACACAGGCTGGACCTTACCTGGTACCAGCCCCAAGCCCCCAGAAATAGGTCCCTAATCCTGCATCTGGCAAACTAGGGAGAGCCTAGCAGAGGAGTAGACAGGCAAGCCAGAGCCATCAGTGCTCTGAGAAGGATATGCAGGCCACCAAGGAAGGACATGCAAGAACTCACCAGACAACCATAGGGGTGCAAGGCAAAAGGGACAGACAGTATGGAAGACATGTGAATAGCATATTAGCAGGGCCAAAATCCTGCGGCTAGAGTTGCCCAGATATGGAACAGGCTGCCACATGGCTAGACATCCCCAAAAGCACCACCAGAAACATGTCTATGCATTGGGGTGGGGGGGTGCTGGGCCAAAAGAACAGAGGGGTAACCAGGTTTTTAGAGTTTACTCCACAGCCAGGCTGTGCAGGCCCTGGTCCTGTGGAGCTGGAGGCAGCCTCTCCCCCATGCCCAATAATGTGGGTGCCCTAGCCAATCTCAGATGGAACCTTCAGAAGGGACACTTCAAGAAGAAGAGGAAATATAAAAGGCTAATGAGTCAGATTTGAAGGTCATGGAGGGAAGAGAAGCCTGGCTCACTTTGTTTTTAAGGATCATTGGCTGATCACTTTCTCTATGTGCATGTTACCCGTGTTAGTCAGCTGCATGCTTTCAACAGCCTTCAGAGGTGGGCACAGCTATTTCTCATCAGAGCTCAGAGACACAATTTGCCAAAGTCCACCAGTGACATTAACAACAAAATGGACTCTTACACAGGTGTACCAGACTGGCAAACCACAGTGGAGTCAATGGGCCCTATCCCAGATTCTCCTTTGTTCCTCTCCTTCTCCAGCTCCTTGCCTTGGCTTCATCACCACTGTTGACTTCATGCTTGAAAGAGATGCCACCACTGTGAATCAAACCCTGCATACCTCCTCAGTAAGACTGGGTTCCAGGTATATGGGGAAAGGGCAGAGGTCCTGCCCTCCTGGTCCTTTCAAAGAGTCAGGCAAACATTTACAGGAAGTGACAGGCCAGCTCTAGACATAAGCTGTTGGAAGCCACCCTGCCTGGTTTCAGAAGCTGTAACTCCCCCATGGCTAAGGCTGAGTGAGCGACCTTTGGACCATAAGCCACTAAAGAGACAAAGCTTATCTTCCTGGCAGGAGTGCCACTTCTGCTCCTTTTACTTCATCCATAACTGGCCCCCAATGCTTGATTTGTTAGCCAATGATGGGTAAGATTCCCCAAGGAGGGAACAACCTAAGACAAGCACAATCATGGGGATGCCCCAGGGAAGGAATGGGGGGGCTATAGCAAAAGGGGATGATGGACCCTCTCCCCTTAGCTTCGACATAGCCTGAGTCCTCATTCTGTCTGCAAGAAGTCTCCTAATCTCTTGGCTACCTTACTTCCCCTGCCTGACTTAAGCCTGAAACAATGACAGAGGGCGGTGCAGCCCTGTGCTGGAAAGGGCAGGTGATCAGGCCTAAGAAAGAATATATAAAATCCTGTGAAACCTGCTTTGCCAAGAATTCTCTCAATTAAATGATAAGGATCTGAGCAGGAAATGAGTTTGTTTCCCAAAGTTTTGTAGCACTTTAGCTAACAGACCTTGACTCAGAATAGGCCCTCATAGTTCTTTGTATATTATCTATTGTTTGATCCTTACTACCTGACAATGATTAATGAGCTTTACCTGTGCAAATTCAAACCCAATAAAAACCTGTCAAGGCAAGGGTCAGCATGCTCTCCTCTTGAGGGAGTGGCCAGGCCTCTCCGAGGTGCTCTCCCCTTGAGAGAGTAGCTATGCCACCCCTTTTCCTCCACAGGACTCGGTAATCCATGTGAATTTCTCATATCTCATCCATAATGTTGCAGACACTGATGTCCATGTCAGCAAGCCCCATTTCCAGCATGTCCAGTCCCAAATCGTCCTCTTACCAATTTGTCATCTTTCTCTGGGCACCACCTCTCCTGGCTCTGCTTGGTGATCTGCTCAATACCCACTTCTCTACCTCTCACTGAGCATTTCAAGGATTCAACCTCTAGCCCCATACACCATCATCCTAGAAACAAACCTTTCTTCAGACTCATTCTGTGCAAATCCCTCATGTCTATTAGTTCATTTAATCCTGACAACAACCCCAATGTCAAGAAACGGAGGCAGCAAGCAGGCACACAGCTTGTGAGTGGCTTGATCTGGGTAGTGTCACCCCAAGATCCATCCTCTTAACACCCTGCTGTCTGTTGTTGACATGTAGGCATGTGATTCTGAACATGCAAGGTACCCATTCCACCTCAGGGGTAAGGAAGGGCATTGAGGACTGTGACCTGGGGCTGCCCTCTCCTACACAAAGTCTGCTCTTTAGTGGGTGGGAAGTAAGGCACGGGGTGCTGTTGGCTGAGCACAAAACTGCACAGCCTGACACCACCGAGGTGAGGCAGCATGACAGACTTACACAATGAAAGCTAATTCCTCAATTGTAATGACTGAAAGAATTGCTGGCTTCTGACTACTGGCATAATTACCATGAGACATTCATAGAGTAATTCACCAAATAATTACATGGTAGCAGGTGGGGGTAGGATTCTTCCCTGGAAGGTAAAGAGGTAGCATTTAATTTCAAGGGGAATGCCTAATCCTGTAATTACTCGGTAAAGTCCCATCCTCCTGCCAACCTGATTCCCTATGACCCTCCTGACCTGCAAAAACAAGAGAGTAGCGGACTCTTCCTCATATGGAAATGAAGAAGGGGGCAGGGGCTTGGTAGGTCCCCCCAGGACACCTTCACAGGTAAAAACATTATCCCCCCACTTTGAAATATAGCAGGAGAAATAGGCAGGACAGAAAGAGAACCTTCTTTAGTATGCTAGAGATGAAAGTGACACAAAGGGATAAAACTTAGCTATTCCCAGGCAAGTCAGGAGTTTAAAGTATGTCCTTCCAGGCCAGGGATGAAGCCCAGCCACTTCAGGGTGACCAGTCTCTCTGAGACCAGCTTCCTTATTAGTCTAAGGGGGATGAGCTATACTGCATCAGTTGTGTATTGTCACAAACAGTGCTACCTGACAAATACCTAAAAACACAGAAGCTTTAAAAAACAACCATTTACAGATTAAAAATGCTACTGAAAATTTTCTGGATGGCAGAAAAGTGAATGGAAGTCACAGTGACCTCCTCCCAGGGCCAATCTGGAATTACAACTCAATTGTGGAGAAACTACCCAGAAGAAACAACTGAGCAATAGCTAGAAAGAAATCATATAACTTTAGACAGACAGAAAAACCAGCTTTGAAACAAACTATCTGGTGAGGAGAGTGGTAGAGACTTGAGAGGGTAGACTGGGAACCCACAGGTGGCAGCACTAGAGGGATAATTAAACAGCCCATTGGATCCCCTAGAGAAGACTGGAGTCTAAACCCTAAGCTAGGATTCCCAGCCTAGAGCACCAGAGCCCAAAAAATACACAGATAACAACCAGCAGCAAAAAGTGGCAGGGCTACAAAGACAGATGGCTGGAGACATGAGATATTTAAAGGGTCAACACACAAATTTTCATTTGCAGCCACTTACCCTGGGCTCTGGCAAAGGCGGGGGGCAGAGTGGGCTGGAGATGCCTGGGAAGAGACTGGGGAAGGAAGCCTTGGGAGAGAACTGAGAGAGTAGATGCCAGAGTGGGGGGGATCCCAGTGTGGAGTCATCCCCAAGACCTCAGCAGCCTTCATCCTTGTGCATACCACTCCCCTCCAAGCAGCAGTAGCCTGATGGGAAACAATAGCCTCCTGTCCCAGGAGCATCTCTGTCCTGTCCCTTGGGTGCTTAAGTCTGACTGCTGAGTGCAGAGTGACCAGATTAATGACTAGGTGATACCAAGAGACAGTAGATCCCTGGCAAAGGTGTGGCAGGGGGGAGGCGCACAAAGCGGACTAAAGAGACTTGAGGAGAGACTGGGGACAATGGCCTTGGGGAGAGAACTGGGAGAGTAGCTGCCAAGATCCTGGTGCTGAGCCAACCCCTATATGCAGCAACCATCATGCTCAAGCAAACCACTCCTCTCCAAGCAGAAGCAGCCTGAGGAGAAACAATAGCCTCCACCCCAGGAGGGATTCAGCCTCACCATATAGTGATTAAAACTGACTGCTGAGTGCAGAGTGACCAGATTAACAACTGAAGGAGACAGCCAGGTCCTGAAGATATCTAACAGGATGCCTAGGGTCAGACAGTGTCAACATCGGACATCACCAGAGGCAGATCCAGAAAGCAAAAAACAGTGGTAAATACAAGAGGCTACCAAGACAAAAGCCACTGTGGTCTTCTTCATGATTTGCGGTATTTTCTTTCCTGCATAGCTATTTAACATTCATTTCTTCTCCAATAAGTTTGTATATATTAAGTCACTAGATTTTATACTACAGAGTATTTCAATTCACATATTTTGCCCTTCCCTCCTCTTAGCCCATTTTACTTTCCTCTTTCCTCACATTATTTTCATGTCAAATTTTGTTTGCTCTCTAGCTACAACTTATTTCCATTCCACACTCTTACTATTTCTCCCCCATCCAGACAAAACCAATTTTCTTGTCAAGGGTCATTTCACATCCTTTTGCCCTGCTCTTAAAATACCCACATTATCTTTCCACGTTTAACAATCTTTGCTAGTTGGTTGTGGGTAATGTAGTTGTTGTTGCATTGTTCTTTCAATTTTATTGGTAGAGCTTCACTAATTCTGTATTTCAAATATCAAATTTTACTGGTCCCCTCTCTTTTTTTGTCTCAAATTTTAATTTCCCTGTTTTTTTCTTCTTCTTTTTTGACTTTCTTCTATTTCTTTTTCATCCTACCCTTTTATTTTCTTTATTCTCCTTTTTTCTTTTCCCTTACATCCCAAATATTAATTTTTTCCTCTTAGCCTGGTTTTTGTTCATCACTCTCAGTATTCCATCTCCCTCTAATATTTCAAAATCACTTCCCATTCCTATAAGCATCTCATAGGCTTTTTTGTTTTGTTTTTGCCTTTTATCCCCATACCACCTACATTAATTTTAGCTCATTTGTTGTTGATAGTACCATGGTGGATCTTTCTCTCCAATTTGACTCTTATATTTTTATTAATTATTTACTACTTTTCCTTCCTTTTTCTTTCTCTCTCTATCTTATTTTACATTATTTAATTTGTTTAAACCTAATATGCACATCCATTCTCATGCTCCATTGCACACATTTCATTAACTTTTTTATTCATGACATAAATTTTACTATCTCTCTTTCCATTGCTCCAACTTTCAACCCTTATTAATGCTCCTCCTACTACCCTACCAAAATCATTTCTCTTTCAGTAGATCATCTCATATCCACTCTCTTTTCTTATAATAATTTTAACTTGTTACACCCTTATCAATACTGGTTAATTTGCTATTGATAATGGGATTGTGGGGGGTATATATGTAGGCATCAGTTTGTTTCCTGGGCTTGGTGGTTTTGTTCTTGCAGCACCTGCACAACAGCACACAAGTTGTAGGCAGAGTGACCCTCACTCAACCAGATAGAAGGAAGAACATGCCAAAGAAAGAACCAAAAAAATCAAAACCCACTTACATCGAAAGAACCAGCATAAAAGGATAAAGGGCATCCCAAGAGCATGAAGTTCAAGTGATCAAGGAGACTGCATCACTGAATATCATAGGCCTCCCACCATAGAAGTTCATACCACAAAGTCAGAAAGTCAAAACATATCAATTTCAGAAGCAGAAACAAACAAGAAGAGTCCTATGAATAATGGGAAGACAAAGGAACAACCCCCAATCAAAAAGAAAGGAAGAATACTCAGAAAGAATGCTAAGTGAAATAGAGGCAAGTCAAATATCACATATTGAGTTCAAAACAATGGTTATAAGGAAGCTAAATGAGCTCATTGAAAATTACCAAAAACTCCAGGGAAACTATGAGGAACTTAATGCAAATTATATAAGCATAAAAAAGGACATAGAAAAAATCAACAAGGGTCAAAAGGAAATGAAGAATACAATTTCTGAATGAAAGAACATAATAGAAGGAATCAAGAGCAGGCTCGATGAAGTACAGTAGAGTCTCCAGTGAGCTGGAGACTAGGTGGGAAAAAACTCCCAGAAAGAGCAAGAAAATGAAAAAAGACTGAAAAAGAATGATGAGGGGTTAGGGGAAATGCAGGACAACATGAAATGGGATAATATCCATATAATAGGGATACCAGAAGGAGAAGAGGAGCAAGGAATAGAAAATCTGTTTGAAAAAGTAATGATGGAAAACTTCCCTAATTTGATGAGAAAAAGGCACAAATGTCCAAGAAGCAGAGAGGGTCCCAAACAAGAGGAACCCAAAGAGGCCCACTACAAGACACAGCATAATTGAAATGGCAAAATTTAAAGACAAAGAAGGAATCTAAAAGGCAGCAAAAGAAAAACAGGAAGTAACTTAAAAGGTAGCCCAGATAAGGCTAGCAGCTGACTTCTCAACAGAAACATTACAAACCAGAAGGGATTAGCAAGGAGTGTTCCAAATAATGAAAACCAAAGGCCTGCAACTGATACTACTCTAACCAGCAAGGCTTTCAATTAAAATGGAAGGCTAAATGAGGAGTTTCCCAGACAAAGGAAGGATAAAAGAATATACCACCACCAGACCAGCATTGCAAGATATGCTAAAGGGACTGCTTTAAGAAGAGAAAGAAAAACAGTGAGAGAGAAAGGTACTAAGGGAGTAAAATGGCAATGAATAAGTAGCTATCAATAGTACCCTTAAATCTGAATGGATTAAATGCTCCAATCAAGACATAGGGTAGCTGAATGGATAAGAAAACATAACCCACACATATGCTGTCTACAAGGCACCCATCTCAGAACAAAAGACCTTCACAAACTAAAAGTGAAGTTTTGGAAAAAAACATTCCAAGCAAACTGACAGGGAAAAAACTGGGGTAGCAATAATTATATCAGACAAAATAGACTTTAAAGCATAAGCCAGAAAATAGACACTGAAGGAAACTGAATAATACTCAAGGGAAGAATCTATCAAGAAGACATAAATATTGTAAACATATATGTACCCAATATAAAAGCACCCAAATATATAAGGAAAATCTTAGAGGACTTCAAGAAAGATATAGATAGCAACACACTTATACTAGGGGATTTTAACACCCCACTGTCAAAAATGGATAGATCTTCCAAACAAAATATCAACAAGGATATTGCACCATTGAACAATGCCCTAGATCAAATGTACTTAACTGATAATATATAGAGCCTTTCATCCCAAAGAAGCTAAGTACACATTCTTTTCAAATGCACATGGAAAATTTTCAAAGATAGACCACATGATAGGACAGAAAACAAGCCTCAACAAGTTCAAGAAAATTGAAATCATCTCAAGCATTTTCTCTGACTACAAGGGACTTAAACTAGAAACCAATCTCAAGGAAAAAAATCAAAAACACTCACACTCATAGAGATTGAGTAGCATGGGATTAAACAGTGAATGGGTTAAGAATGCGATCAAGGAAGAAATCAAAGTTGCTGCAAACAAATGAAAATGAACTCACAACAACCCAGAACTATGGGACACAGTGAAAGGAGTCCTGAGAGGGAAGTTCATAGCAACACAGGCCTACCTACAGAAGATAGAAACATTTCAAATAAACAACCTGAATCTATATCTACAAAACCTGGAAGAGCAACAACAAACAAAGCCCAGAGCAAGTAGAAGAAAGGAAATAACCAAGATCAGAGCAGAATTAAATGACACAGAGACTAAAAGCACAATTCTAAGGATCAAAATTCCAGGATCTGGTTCTTTGAAAAGATAAACAGAATCAAAAAGCCTTTAAGCAGACTCGTCAAGAAAAAAAGGAGAGAGGTCCCAAATAAACACAATCAGAAAGAAGAGAGATTACAACTGATATCACAGAAATACAAAGGATTGTAAGAAATTACTATGAAAAACTATATGCCAAGAAATTTGAAAATGTAGATGAAATGGACAAATTTCTAGAAAAATATAATCTTCCAAAACTGAATGAAGAAGCAGAAAGCCTTGAACAGACCAATAATAGCTGACAAAATTGAAGTGGTAATCAAAAAACTCTCAGCACACAAAACCCCTAGATTGGACAGTTTCACAAGAGAATTGTGCATAACAATAAAGAAAAAGCTAATCCCTATCCTTCACAGAACTATTCCCAAAAATCCAAGAAGATAAAAGACTCCTAAACTGTTTTTATGAGGCTGGCATCATCCTAATCCCCAAACCAGACAAAAACACAACAAAGAGAGACAACTAGAGGCCAATATTGCTGATGAATATAGATGCTAAAATCCTCAACAAAGTACTGGCAAACTGCATCCAGCAATACATTAAAAAGATCATACACCATGGTCAAGTGGGATTCATGTCATGGGTGCAAGGACGATACAGTATTTGCAAAACAATCAATATAATACACCACATAAAAATAGAAAAGGCAAACATGACGTGATTATATCAATAGATGCGGAAAAAGCATTTGATAAGGTACAGCACCCATTTATGATAAAAAACCATTCATCAAAGTGGAACTAGAGGGAGCATACCTCATTTGCTATATGTGAAAAACCTACAGCCAACATCATACTCAATGTACAAAAATGAAAAGCTTTCCCACTAACATCAGGAACAAGACAAGGATGTCCACTTTCACCACTCCTATTCAACATAGTATTGGAAGTCCTAACCACAGCAATCAGACAAGAAAAAGAAATAAAAGGCATCCAAATTGGAAAAGAAGAGGCAAAACTGTCATTGTTTGCAGATGACATGATAGTGTACATAGGAAACCCTCAACCTAGTAAGTTAATTTGGCAAAAAAGCAGGATACAAAGTCAATACTCAGAAATCAAAGGCACACTTGTACACCAATATTGAAATGTCAGCAGCAGAAATCAGGGGGAAAATCCCATTTCCTATAGCAACAAGAAAAATAAAATACCTAGGAATAAGCCCAACCAACAGGTAAAAGACCTATACTCAGAAAACTACACAACGCTGAAGGAAGAGACTAATAAAGGCAAAAACAAATGGAAGCAAATACCGTGTTCATGGATAGGAAAAATTAACATCATCAGAATGTCCATACTACCCAAAGCAATTTATAGATTCAATGCAATGCCTATTAACATACCAATGACATATTTCACAGATATAGAACAAACATTTCAAAAATTTATATGGAACCATAAATGACACCAAATAGCTGCAGTAATTTTGAGAAAGAAGAACAAAATAGGTGGGATCACCATACCTGACATCAAACTATATCACAAGTCCATGGTAATCAAAACAGCCTGGTACTGGCATAAGAACAGACACATAGATGAAAGGAACAGAATACAAAGCCCAGAAATAAACCCAAGTTTCTATGGTCAATTAATATTCAACAAAGGGGGCAGAAGCATAAAATGGAGTAAAAATAGCCTTTCAACAAATGGTGTTGGGAGATCTGGACAGCTACATGCAAAAAAATGAAACTCAACCACCAATTTATACCATACACAAAAATAAACGTAAGATGGATAAAAGACTTAAATATAAGTTGTCAAACCATAAAAGTCCTTCAGGAGAAGATAGGCAGGAAAATCTCAGCAATTCCATGCAGCAATATTTTCACTGATATGTCCCTTAGAGCAAGGGACATAAAGGAAAGAATAAGCAAATGGTACTTCATCAAAATAAAAAGCTCCTGCACAGCTAAAAAAAGCATTAGCAAAATGAAAGGGAACCAAACATATGGGAAAATATGTTTGCCAATGATATCTCAGGCAAGGGTTTAATCTCCAAAACATATAAAGAACTCACACAACTCCACACTAGGAAGACAACAACCCAATTAAAAAATGGGCAAAGAATCTGAGTACACATTTCTCCAAGGAAGACATACATATGGGCCTAGAGACATATGAAAGGATGCTCAGCATTGCTTTCCATCAGAGAGGTGCAAATTAAAAGCACAATGAGATACCATTTCACACTATTAAAAATGGTCACCATAACCAAATCAACAAACAACAAGTGCTGGTGAGGTTGTGGTGAAAAGGGAACCCCAGTGCACTGTCAGTGGGAATGCAGACTGGTATAGCCACTGTGAAAAACAATGTGGAATTTACTCATGAAACTAAAAATGGAATTGCTTTTAGACCCAGCAATTCCACTGCTGAGATTATACCCTAAGAATCCTGAACACTAATTCAAAAGAACCTATGTACCCAATGTTCATAGAAGCACAATGTACAATATCCAACTGCTGGAAGCATTCCAGGTACCCATCAGTAAATGAGTGATTCAAAAATCTGTGGTACATTTACACAATGGAATACTACACAGCAGAAAGAAAGAAGAGGCTCCTACCCTTCGCGACAGCATGGACAAAACTGGAGAGCATTATGCTGTGATGTAAGCCACGCAGTGAGAGATAAATAACATATGATCTCACCTATAAGTGGAACCTAACTAACAAAACAAACAAGCAAGTAAAATATAACCAGAGACATCAAAATTAAGAACAAAGTGACAGTAAGCAGATGGGAGAAGGAAAGGAAATATCTTGGAAAAGAAGAGAAAGCATTGTAAATGAACATGTATAAAAGACCTATGGACAAAGCCAAAAGGTGGTAGTATTGAGGGTGGGAGTGGGTAGGGCAGGGTAAAATGCTGGTGGGAAATGCTATATTCAAACATTAATAATAAAAAATTAAAATTTTTTAAAAATAAAAATAAAAATCAGCAGTTTATAACAGGCCCTCCAATACTGTCCTTCCATTCAATGTAGTTTCATTATAACATTGACACAATGTCATTTTGCTTATGGTAAAATTGGTTTTATTCTATGTCATTTCACTTAAATTTTCAGAACCTATCAATGATGTTAAGTGAGGACTTACTGTATTGCTCATGCTTCTGTGGTTAACTGGCAGCCTGTCTTGACCTGTGACTCACTCACATGCCTTGTGACATGGTTGTCAACTGCGGCAGTGGGTGACATTAGTGACCACATGTCTCCCGTCCTCCAGCCACTAGCTGAGGCTTATTCACAAGGCAGCCAAGCAGTTCCAAGAGCCACATTGGAAATGCACAGGGCCTCTTGAGACTTAGCCTGGGAGCCAGAACACTGTCACTTCTGCTACATTTTACTGACCAAAGCAGGCCCCAGACCACCAAGAAGTAGGTGGTGGAGGTGATGACGACCAGCTCTAGCACTTGATGGGAGGGGTTGCATCACATCCCAAAGGGTATGGATACACAGAGGGATAAAGAATTGGATCCACTTTTGTAATCAATCTGCCATGGCCTGCCTCCTGGTGTTATTGCAAAATTTATGAGATGCAGCTCACAGGATTCTCTGCACACAAAAATGTTCAGTGAAGTGGAGGCCTGCTTGTTACTGAGAGTAATAAGAAAAGGAGACTAGTGGCAGAGATGGTCACAGACTCCTATTGCCTAACATCCAGGCTGTTGACCTTTCCCTCTGCAGAGACTGTAGTGTAGCAGAAATGCAAAGCACAGACCAGAGGTTGAATAGCCTGGATCTAGGTCCCTGCCCTACCTGCTTCTTGCTACAGTTGTGTGACCTGAACAACTCACTGCCCCTCGACACTACAGCATCTGCAGCACCAAGGGAGGTGAGCCCATTCCACAGAGGTGGCACAAGGATCAGAGTGACATGCTGCATGCCAAGACAAAGCTGGCACCTGGTCTCTAGTAGGTGTGTCTGTCTTTTGAAATCCAAGCCCCACTGCCTGGGGATTTGTTTAGCTCTACTTCTTGTAGTTTCTATTACAAGAAAAAATAATTTCCTTTTATTCCCAAATACTACATTTTTCTGTAACACAGAAATGTTTCTTTAAACTAGATATTTCTTTACAGAGATTCTGGTGCATTCCCTGCTCCATGCCCCACCTCCACCCTGCACCCCCGCCTACTGCAGGCAGAACCATAATTTCATACCCCTTCTCCAATAGTCATTATCATTTTTAAAATAAATTCAGTTGTCATTATGCAAGTAATTACACTCTCTTTTTTAATTCTGCAGATAAGGGAAAGTCCCTCATGCCTACCATTCCCCATTTCAAACCTCTTCCCTAAGTCCCACTACCAGCATTGTCTTCACCTCCCACATACCATCACAAATATCAGCACATCATGTCCTTCCAGACATGTTTCTGTTAATTAACATATTATATTTAATTATTAATTTACATGTGTATATATGTTCCTATAGAAACTGTGTTATCATTTTATGTTTTTTAATGAATGGTATATCATATATATTAATTTGCAATATTGTCACCCAAACTACAAATATCCACCTTTATGGGCATACATAGATGTGGTTTATTCTTTTTACTATTATTTGAATTTTGTAGTTTTGAGAAAAACGTGCTACAGAGAAGGTAGATGACTTACCCAAGGTCACACAGCAAAGAAGTGGCAAGACCAGCAATAGACATATGAAAGGATGTTCACCATCACTAATCATCAGGGAACTGAAAATTAAAACCACAAGATATCACCTCACACCTGTAGGAATGGTTATCACTGATAAATCAAAAAATAACAAGCGTTGGTGAGAATGTGGAGTAAAGGGAACCCTTATGCATTATTGGTGGGATTGTAAATTGGTGCAGCCACTATGGAAAATAGTACTAAAGTTCATCCAAAAAATGAAAAATAAAATTACCATATGACCCAATTCCACATCTGGATATATATCTGAAGAAATCCAAAACACTAATTCAAGAAGATACATGTGCCCCTATGTGGATTTACAGTAGCAAAGATATGAAAGCAACCTAAGTGTCCATTGATATCTTACCAAGCAAACCAGCACTCAGCCACCTGGTGCCTTTACGTATGACCCAACAATTAGCATTGAAGGAAACAGGTTTTTATTAACAGGGTACCAACCTTGGGAGTGCTGAGAGCACTCCTGCTCAGGTCCCTCCTTTCCCAGGAGACCCAGAGCTTCCCTTGCTTCCTAAAAGGCTACAAGCCAAAACCATGCCCAGAAGTTCCCTATATCCTTATCTGTCCATCTTCCAGTCACGTAAACAGATCTCCAATGTATAATTGTGGGTTTCAGAATCACCATCTTCTCACAGCAGCTCTTCTTCAGGATCTGGAGTCAGCCTCCATGTAATGGTTCAGAAAACATGTGCTGTGTTATACTGGATCATGGTGGAGTACAGGGAGGCACATGTCCCAAGAGAGTGGCTTCTCCATATGTCCTTCAAAGAAGCAGAAGTCTGTAGCTCAGCATTCCCAGTCATAGTTCAGCCCCAAGCTTCTATCACAGTTTTAGGTAGCTAAGCATGTCCCCACAGCTCCATCAGCTCTGACACTGTCTTCTCCAGTCAGACCACCTCTCACTCCAGACCTCATGGCTCTCATGGAATATTACTTGGCCATAAGAAAGAATAAATTCTTGCCATTTGTGACAACATGGATGGACCTAGAAGGTATCATGCTAAGTGAAATAAGTCAGACAGAGAAACATAAATACTATACATTTCCACATATGTGTGAAATCTAATAAATCAAAATCAATTAACAAACAAACCAGAAACAAACTCATAGATACAGAGAACAAATTGATGGTTGCCAGGTGGGAAGGGGGTTGAGGAGATGGGTGAAAAAGTGAAAGGGATTAAGAATTACAAACTACCACTCATAAAAATAGTCACAGGGATATAAAGTACAAGATAAAGAATATAGTCAACAATATTGTAGTAACTATGTATGGTGTCTGATGGGCACTAGACTTATTGGGGTAGTCACTTCATAGGTTATACAAACATCTAATCACTATGTTGTACACCCAAAATATAACATAGTACATAAAATGTAACTGGAAATTTTTTAAAGAATTTTATACAAAATATACGAAGGATTCTCTAAACTCTCACACACTCAAAAAGTGGCAAGGCCCAGGATTCAATCCTGTATGATCTGGCTCCAGAGTCCCTCTTCTCAAATGCTAATCCGCCTCCCACAGCATCTGTGTGTGGGTAATTGTTTTGTTTGTTTGTTGTTGTTATTGTTGTTTTGGGGTTTTGGTTTGGTTTCGTTGTTTTTCTTCTGCCTTTGCAAAAATAGCCCCACCATTTTAATTCATCCCATGTTTTTCTCTTAGAATCAGTCTTTCTTTGAGCTTGAGTTTAATTTGCCATCAGAAGCCCCTTCCTGTACTTCATCCTATCCCCACCCTAACTGCCCACCCTTTTAAACTCAGCTGGGGGCCCTCTGTGGATCATCTTCCCTGTTTTGACCTGCCCTCAGCTTATTTCCAGCCCCCACAGCTGGGTGGGTGAAGAGTCCCAAGTGTGGGGTGCATACTTTTCCTTTCCACCTAACCCTGTGTATCCATCAAAATTCAGGGTCATGGCCTGGCCAATGGCTCAGTTGGTTGGAGCACTGTCCCATACACCAAAAGGTTGAAGGTTTGATTCCCAGAGCACATACCTAGATTACAGGTTCAATGTGGGGGGTAACTGATTGATGTTTCTCTTACACAATGATCTTTCTCTCTCTCTCTCCCCCCCTTCTCTCTCCAAAATCAATAAACATATCCTCAGGTGAGCTTTTTTTTTTTTAAAGCAGGGCCATTCTTGAGCTGCCTGGAAGGATTAGCTCCTATGAGTAGCCTTCACTTGTGGCGGGAGTGTATCTCTGTCCAGCATTCAGGGGTCAGCCATGGGGTGGGGGTGTCAGTTGATGCAGAGTTTAATAACAGATGGCATTCCTCTGACTGGAAACACTGAAGTGGTTTCTGTGTTAGTAAGTCCAGCTCCTTGAAGAGCCAAATTATGTGCCAAGGCAGGACCACAGAACATGGGAGGTGCATGTGGAAATGACAGTGATTCTATATAAAGAATAAAGCAGGGAGAAAGAAGAGCCTGAGGCAGGGTGGATGGGCATAACTTGAATCAGGGAATCCCTAATAAAAGGCCAAAGATTCTGTGCTTAGTGCTATACAATTATGAGGTTAGCCTGGAAGAATGGGGAGGGTGTGGCAGGAGGGGAAATGGTTCAGACAAAGGACTAGAGGTTTCATAGAATTTGCTGGATCTGAGGGAGTTGACACACAAGGCCCAAAGGTCAGCAGAGCCATAGCCTAGGGTCTCAGAGCTACAGGCTCTATTCTGCATTTGCCTGGAGCCACAGAGGTGCCTGACAAGAACTTGAACTGATCCAGCAGGGCTGAGGGATATTTCTCCAAAATAGGAAGGGATGGGACAGATATTTCTGAGGGGAACTCCACCTGAGTGGACCTGAGCCAAAATCCCATTCCTGGGGGTGGCAGGGGAAACAGCCTGCCAAAGCTTCTGCAGAGAGGAGAGCACTGTGCATGGTGGCTGCCTTCTTCCCTGTTTCTTGGGCTCTAATCCTCTTAACTTTTCCCTGAGTCCAGTAGCTTATGGGGCCTCAGCCTGCCTCAGCCTACTAGAATTGGCACCACAGTACTCAGCTGCCAGTAAGTAGAGGACACCAGTAGTCCCAGGACCCCTGAAGGCCTCAGCCCCTCCCCAAGGGTTACCCCCCTGACTCCCATGTTTCTGTGGCCATTACAATGGTTACCACCCCTTAGTCAGTCCCTGCCATTTGGAGGGGGATGCTGTCCCAACATACAACAGATGCTTAACAAATACTCCTAAAGCTACCACATAGGCTGCAAGCTAAATTCTGAAGTGTCTAAGCTCAGCCCCAGCCAGGATGGAAGAAGGTGATCAGGAGCCACCTAGTTCCAGATCCTCTGAGACAAAAGATTTAGCATACTGTTAAGTCAATGTCAGATTGCCACTGCAACATCAGCTGTCTTCACAAAGACACAGTGTCTCTCTTGATTGTCTGAGACAATGCTAGGTGTCTTGGGTGGGGCTGATCCTGAGAAAGCTTCCAAGGCAAGTCACTTATTTGAAAGGTAGGTCCAGGTGGCACCAGTATGGAAATGGAGCTAAGACAAGGAAAGGAGAGAGATCAATGCTGTACATCCTCAATCACTTAACCTCTCTGGTCTTTGTTTTCTCAGTAGAACTAAGTACAGTAATATATCCCTAAGAGATATTCATATGAGGCTAAAGATAAGTACCTGACAAAATCAGGGTGGGTCAGAATGTCAGGGTGCAGGGGAAGGTTTAAGCACCAAGGTCTGGCAAAGACCTACCTATACCCCATATTTGCAAGGATGCAAATCACTGTCCTACTGCCAGGCCTGTCTCCAGCTCTAGATCTCTGTAGTACCCCTACTGGCGGCTCTTTCAGCCCCACCCAACAGACTCTGCCCTCTTAGTTCCATGCTGATCTAAGCACATGCTCTTCCTCTGGGACCCAAGATCTCTAGGAACTCTCACTGGAACCAGAGTTCATTCTGAGCTCTGCTGACCCTGTAAGGCCCCACATGGGCAAAAGCTGGATAATCTATACCACCCTACATTAAAAATACCCCAAGACTGGAGTGTGCACAGCCACAAGGTCATCTGGGCCTCAAAACAGGCCCACCATACGAGGGAACTGGCAATAAAAACTTTGGCTAATACCCTAGATGATCACAGAATGAATCCTGACTCAGTCCCTGCCAGTTGCCCTGTGACTCTGGGCAACTTCCTTAGCCCTTCTGTGCTCCTTTTCAATACCCGAAAAATGGTAGTGATAACAATACCTACCTTCTGGTTTTCTTGGAGGGGAATTGAGCTCACCCATACAAAGGGTCCAATAAATACTCAAAACATGCTGGCTAATGGCTCTATGCTGAAAGAAATAATCAGGAGTCCCAGGCGGCAAGGACTGGCCAAGGGCAGACTCTTGAAGTCAAGTGCAGGTAGATAATGTCTCAGGGTCTGAGTTCACCAGAACCACTAAGGAGCTCCTTGCACACCATGACACTGAAGCTTAGGATGGAGCTGACAGAGCCCAAACCAGGAGCAAAGACAATGAGTGGGTGACAGGTAAGCTAAGAAAGGAAGATGGGGGTATTCAGGGGCCCCAAGAAGGCCTAAACACTAAGATATATATTTAACCAAAACTGGGTTATAATTGTTCTATGTCTAGTCCTTTACATAAATTAGCTCATTAATCTTCACAACCTCTATCAGATAAAGCCTAATATCAGCCTATCTTCCAGATAAAGAAACTAAGGCACAGAAAAGTCAGGATCTCACCCAGGTGGCAAAGCCTGGATTCTTCCCAGCAAGCCTGCCCTGAGTCCATGCACCTCTCACCCACTGCTTTAGAAAATCTTGTTTTCAGATGAAGGAGGTGGGGCATTTTCTAGAGCTGGCTACCCAGGCTGTGTTTTGAACCCAGGGGCTACTCTTCAAAAGCTCTCCCCTCTTCTGCCTCAGCCCAGTCTCCCTACCCTCCCCCAGGCTCCATCTCCTTTCTATCCACCCCCTGCCCTCTCCCAGCTTTCCAGGCTCCTACTCCTCTCTGGTTCCACCCTCTAGACTCCATCTTCTCCCTAGTTGTACCCCCAGGCATTATCTCCTCCCTGGTCCTTTCTAGGCACCATCTCCATCCTGCCTCACTACCCCATTCTCCATCTCCCTACTCCCTGCCCTCAAAGTGCTCTTTTCTTCACTTTTAGCTGACCTGTACTCCCTCTTCAGCCAGTTCTCTGTCTTATCTGGAACTCTGGATTTGGCTTCCTGGGCATGGAAAAGGGAGCAACAGTAGGCAAGTTATCAACCTTGCTTTCCTCCTGAGACCTACCAGGCCCAGACCCCCCTTAGCCTGCTGTGTTTCAAATATGGGCTCTTCCCCTGTATCTGCCTGCTGCAAACAGGCATGGCCACTTTCTACAGAAAATGGCAGGGAAGGGTTGTGGGACAGTTAAGTGGGAGCTGATTCCCTCTGGGCCCATAGCTTCCACATCAAACCATCCTCATTAAGAAGCACTGTGCGTGCCAGAGTGACATCTTTATTCATGTGCCCCAAGACTTCAAAGCCTTCAGGAAAGCTCCTCAGTGGATTGGACATGAAAAATGCTGGAGATGAGATAGAGCAAAGAAGCAGCTGGTGCTCCAGGTGTTAATTAGATGGGGGGTAGGGGAGGGAACAGAATGGGACAAAGAATCAGTGCTGCCCAGCTGCCAGCCCAGGGTAGGGAGACTGAGGACCGACCTCTCTGCTGCAGAGAAGCCCAGCCTGCCACAGGAGTCCCAGCCCTCTTAGGGGCCAGAGCCTCCCCACCCCACCCCTGCTGCCTTCAGGCTAGGCCCTTGGAGTTGGGTGAGGCTGGACCCTAGGGAAAAAAATCACTCAACAGCAAACATGAGGAAGCTGGGAAGAGCCTCCATTCTACTGCTGGTCAACAAAAGTGAATGGAGTCCCAGCTTCTCAGGTCTGTGAGGCTGCTGTGGGGAAAAATGAGCCTAAGCCATACCCTGGAAGCTCAGTTTTCCTGGAGAGGCAAGTCTAGGAGGCTGTGGGAGCTGTAATTCCCAGAGGAGTAAACAATACATGAAAAGGCCTGAGGTCTTGAAATGGTGGTTTTCAGTAGGGGGCAGCATGGTCACTAATAGGATTTTCAGTGTGTTTTGGTGGCTCAACTAGTAGTTGGATATGGGGGCAGGGATCTGGAGAGACTGAAGGCTGGAGAGCAATCAGGAGCCATGGCTGTGGTTCTGATGGAAGATGTGGAAATGAAGCAAGGGGCAGTCTCAGACACAGGAAGAGGTGAGGGAATGGGAACCAAGTGAATGATAGCACATGGAGGCAAGGAGAGTGGTCCCAAATGATATCCAGATTATTAGTCCCGGGATCAGGCAGAAGCTAGGACCATCCCTAAGGTGAGGACACAGAGGAGGAGCAGGTATGGAAAGGATGCAGGGGCCTGCTGGGTTTGCAGTGCCTCCAGGACATCTGGTGAAATGGTTAGGGATGAGGGAACTTTAGGATCAGAGCTCAAAGAGGTATGGGAAAGAGCAGAGTGGCCAACTGTCCATACAACCAAATATTTGGCTGTAGGGGCAGAGGCAGGCTAATGTACTATCCCCAAAGATATTGTCTCAGGCCCTGAGCCTCCACTGAGACAGAGAAAGGGAGAGATGAGGAAGCAAGTCTGGGGTGAGGGACATGACCTGACCATGGAGGAGCAGAGTGAGGAGCCTGGGAAGAACTGCCTAACATTAGGCTAAGGTATCACAGGGAACCTTCCCTGGCAGAGAAAAGGCACTGTCTACTTTAAAGGCATAGGTACAGACAGGCCTCTCCACTCCCACCATGGCCCTTGCTGTATGTCTGGGGAGCATGGGCACTCAGGCCAGGAGGCAGGACTCTAGCTGTCTCCATGAGTGCTTCACAAACCATTTCTGAGGGAAAATGGAAAGAGGAAAACCTGCCCATTCAAAGAGCAACTGAGAAGAAAATTTCTTTGGGCTTTCTTGTGTCTGCTAGATGAGAAAAAAAAAAAGGTCTCACGAATTATCTTTCCCTTATCTTTCCCTCTCCCACCACATAGGAAAAAGAAAATGGAGCTATTGATTGGCCCATTTGAAGTGTCAACTTTGATTTGGTGTGTGTCATCCTGGTGACTAATTGGAAAAAAGCTGCTGCCTCTTATCCAGGGGCAGCTTTGGTATCTCCTGGTGGATGGTAGGGAATTTCTGTCTGTGGTCTAGATGGGCCACACTGCTCCTGGTCATGTGGCAGCCACTCCAGGATAGACTGGCCATGAGAGGATCTTTGGCTGTGCTTGCACCCTGCATAAAACATCCCCCTAACACCACCAAGGGAAGAGCACTGGAGGCAAAAGTCAAGAAACAAGTTACCTTGTTGGGGGCCAGGAAGGAACATTTCCCCCCAGTCCTGGGGGACCCTGCATTGCTGGTGCACTGCTGTTTCCACTCTCAGTCTGAGCTCTCTGAAGGCAGAGCTTATGCTGGATAACCGTGAGTCTGTCAGCATTCATTTCCTCCTTGTGGAAATAGCCTCAGTTTCCCCTTTGTGGAATCACATGCTCCCCTCGAAGTCCCAAGTCTCAGATGGGGCCTGATGGACCTAGGCTGTAGGTTGACCAGATGACCTGGACCTGGCCAATGAGAGTATTGCATCTCCCCAGTCATCATAATTATTAGGGAGGGTGATCATGTGACTCAGGCAGAACCAATCAGAAGCATTCAGACTTGAGATTTTGCACACTTTTGGGCAAGAGACAGGTCCTTTCCTTCTCTATGGGTCACTAAAGTGGTAAGATATTGACAAGCAGATAGTCAGTCTTTGTTACAATTCCCGAGGAAGTAAACGGAAACAGATTTTAGAGAGCAGGACTTTCATTAAATAGGCCATGGGGATCCATCCTGTGGAAGGTAGGAAGGTAGCAGGATGGGCAGAGGGAGAAGCAACAGCTTCAGCTGCCCCATGGTGACCTCTTGAACTAGAGTGGCCCCATCAGGAATGTCCTGATGGCTGAGATGGCCAAGCCTTTTCACCTCCACATCCATCAGCCATTGGGTCTGAGCCACCAAGAAAAAGGTGTGACCTTGGGTAAGGGAGCTGGGGAAGCTGAGAAATGTCCAGCAGATGAAGTGGGATCTGTGTAGTGTGTCCTGCATTCACCATAGTGGCCATCTTTGTTACTGCTAGGGATAAATGAATGCAAACCCAGAGGAAAGAAGAGATAAAAACAAATGAAGCTGTATGGAGACTTAAAGACTTTGAGACCCTCAATATTGCAATGCCTAATCCATCGACAGGATTTTTTTTCTTAAAACAGTTTGAGTTGGGCTTCTGTCTCTTGCCAATACAAGAGCTAGACACTCAATCCAGACCTGACCAAATTAGTTTAGTGCTTAATACAGAAAGGACTTGTGACAAGAGCTGGGGAGCAGGGATCCAAAGGGTCAGAAAGAAGTACACAAGAGAGCAATACAGATCAGAGCTACAGTGTCTGGAATGAATCATATGGATGGTGTGGAGAAGGGAGGAGCACAGAGTGGGAGAGATGTATGCAGGTACCCACCACATCTTCCAACCCCAGCCTCCCACTGCCCACTGAAGCAGCACTGGGTGACACTGACACTAACCAGTGGGTGCTCCACATTCCCCTGGCCACAGTGGTTGGCTCAGGGGTGGGCAGGTGACCCTAGCAGGATCAATCAGAGTCAAAGCTCATCAGACCAAAGAGTTCTGCCAGAGTTGATATTTCTGGCCAGGTCCCACAGTTCACTTTTCCTACCACCCTGCTCATATCATGTGGTAATCATGCTACCATTTCCATGCATATCCCCCCTTCAGCACAATTAGAAACAGGCCCCAGCTTGTCGGACCCCCATTCTTTGCCATTTGGGCCAGACCTCTGGGCTAAGAGAATCTCCTCAGGAGCAAGACTAGGATTTCCACCATCTCTGACTTGTCAGTCACCTGCATCTTCCCATATCTAATTTACACTGAACATGCACCTATTTAAGAGTGACAAAGAGAGGTGCGACTGAAGAAAGTATGGAGAGAATAGGGAAAGTTCAATGACAGGAGCACACAAAAGAAAACAAAGTTAAGTTGAAGGAAAATGATGATTATGTCCCCAAGGCTCTCCACAGAATTCCCAGCAATTTGGGGGGGGGGGGAAGAAACTGCATTTGCCCTTTCTGAATGCCTCTCTGTGTGCCAGGCTGGCCTCTGTGGTACAGCAAATGTCCACCTAGCACCCCTTAAGGCAGGTTTTGTACATTCCATTTCACAGATGGGAAGATTGAGACCTCAAATGGAATGGCTTGTTGAATTCTGCCTGACAACTTTGTGGCTATTCTTACTCTCTCACAATGAGCAACCAGAGAGAGGGTATATTTGTAGTAAAGAAATAATGAGAGAGAGATATTTGCAAAAAAAGCATTTGATAAAATTCAGCACCCATTTATAATAGAAACTCTCAGGAAGTGGGAATAGAGGGAACATACCTAAACATAACAAAGGCTATATGTGAAAAACCCACTGCCAACATCATACTCAACAGGCAAAAACTATAAGGGTTCCTTTTAAGATTGGCAACAAGACAGGGATGTCCACTTTCACATCTCTTATTCAACATAATGCAGGAAGTTCTAGCCATAGCAATCAGACAAGAAGAAGAAATAAATGGCATCCAAATTAGAAAGGAAGAAGTACAACTGTCTTTATTTGCAGATGACATGATACTATGCATAGAGAACTCCAAAGATTCCACCAAGAAATTACTAGAACTGATAACTGAATTCAGTGAAGAAGGATCAGGATATAAAATTAATATCCAGAAATCAGTGGCATTTTATATGCCAACAATGAACTATCAGAAAGGAAAATTAAGAAAACAATCTCATTCACAATTGCTTCAAAAAGAGTAAAGTACCTGAGAAAAAACCTAACCAAGGATGTAAAAGACCTGTACTCAGAAAATTATAAGATGCTGAAGGAAGAAATTGAAGAAATTGAAGTGCATGGTATGCACTTCCACAAGTAAGTGGAAGTGCATACCATGTTCATTGATAGGAAGAATAAACATCATTAAAATGTCCATGCTTCCCAAAGCAATCTGGAGATTCATCCCAATTCCTATCAAGATTCCAATGACATATTTCACAGAACTAGAACAAATATTTCAAAAATTTGTATAGAACCACAAAAGGTCCTGCACAACAATAATGATTCTGAGAAAGAAGAACAAAGTTGGAGGAATCATGCTACCTAATATCAAACTATACTGTAGGCCATAGTAATCAAAAGAGCATGGTACTTGCATAACCCTGAAACACCAGTCCAAAAGAACCTATACACCTCTATGTTCATAGCAGCACAATTTACAATAGCCAAGTGTTGGAAGCAACCTAGGTGCCCATCAGTAAATGAATGGATCAAAAAACTATGGTACATTTACACAATGGAATTCTATGCAGCAGAAAGAAAGAAGGAGCTCCTACCCTTCTCGACAGCATGGATGGAACTGGAGAGCATTATGCTAAGTGAAATAAGCCAGGAAATGAAAGACAAATGCCATATGATCTCACCTTTAACAGGAACCTAACCAACAAAACAAACAAACAAGCAAAATATAACCAAAGACACTGAAATTGAGAACAGACTGACAGTCACCAGAAGGGGGAGGGGAGAGAAAATCAGGGGAAAAGGGGAAGGGTTTACAGGAAAAATTATAAAGGACACATGGGTAAAAACTAGGGGGGTGGAAATGGGAGGGAGGTGGGGAGGGCTGGGGTGGTGGGCTGGGATGGGAGTAAAAGACAGAAAACTGTACAAGAACAACAATTAAAATAAATTTTTAAAAAATAAATAAAAAAAAATTTAAAAACAGACACATGGATCAATGGGACAGAATAGAGAGCCTAGAAAATAAACCCATAACTTTATGGTCAATTAATATTCAACGAAGGAAGCAAGCACATAGAATGGACTAAATGTAGTTTATTCAATAAATGGTATGGAGAAAATAGGACAGATAATTGCAGAAAAATGAAACTAGACCACCTTATTATGTCACACACAAGAATAAATTCAAAATGGATTAAATATTTAAATATTAGACCCAAAAGCAT
This sequence comes from Anoura caudifer, assembly GCA_004027475.1. Lineage (NCBI taxonomy): Eukaryota > Metazoa > Chordata > Mammalia > Chiroptera > Phyllostomidae > Anoura > Anoura caudifer. Next base: position 130,505 of record PVKU01004751.1, read on the forward strand.
AAAAACCCTAGAAGAAAACATAGGCAATAAAATCTCTGATATTGCTGATAGCAATATTTATCTGATATATCTCCCCAGGCAAAGGAAACAAAAAATAAATACATAAACAAATGAGATAACACCAAACTAAAAAAAAATTGCTAAGTAAGGGAAACCATCCACAAAATAAAAAGACAACACACAGAATGGGAGAACATATTTACCAATACATTTGATAAAGGGTTAATATCCAAAATTTATGAAGAAATTACAAAATTCAACACCAGAAAAACAAACAATCCAATTTTAAAAATGAGCAAAGGACATGAATAGACACTTTTCCAAGGAAGACATATGGATGCCCAATATACATATGAAAAGATGTTAAGTGTCATTAATCATCAGAGAAATGCAAATTAAAACCACAATGAGATATCACCTCAGACTTACCAGAACAGTTATCATCAATAAATCAACAAACAACAAGTGTTGACAAGGATGCAGAGAAAAGGGAATCCCTTTGCACTCTTGGTAGGAATGCAGACTGGTGCAACCACTGAAGGAAACAGTATGGAGCTATCTCAAAAAATTAAAAATGGATCTACCTTTTGACCCATTTATCCCACTTCTGGGAATATATCCAAAGAAACCGAAAACACTAATTCAAAAGAACATAAGCACCCCTATGTTCATTGCTGCATTATTTACAATTGCCAAGGTATGGAAGTAGCCCAAGTATCCATCAATAGATGGGTGGATAAAACAACTATGGGACATTTACACGATGGAATACTACTCTGCCATTAAAAAGAAGAAATTTTATCCTTTGTGACAGCATGGATGGACCTGGAGAATATTATGCTAAGTGAAATAATCCAGTCATAGAAAGACAAATACCATATGATTTCACTCATCTGTGGAATCTAATGAGCAAAGTGACCTAACAAACACAAGAGACAGATTCATAGATGGAGAGCAGGATGACAGGTAAGGGCAGGGAAAAATTAGGGAGTAGAGGGATTAAGCAAAAAGAAAAAAGGACTCATAGACATGGATAACAGTGTGCTGATGGTGGGGGGGGAGTATAAGGGGATTAAATAGTAATTGAAAAAATATTATAAAAACAGAAACCTTCAGGAATGATTAAATTATTTCCAGGATGAGTCCCCAGAATTACAGATTATCCTAGATGGAAAGACCCTGGAGTCACAGACCTGGGATCCCATCTTGTAGACAGTGAACTGAGCTCCCAAGCAGGCCCCAAGTCCTCAAACAAGTGACAGGATGAGGAATAGAACCAAGGTCTCCTGCCAACTCATTGGAGGCTCTAAATACCCTTTGAGCTTTTTCTGCCCCTTTTGTTCCTCTCTGAGTCAGTGAGAGGGGGAAAGTTCTGCAGATGACCTCTCTGACTGAGCTCTGAGCTGTCTTTCCATTGTTCAAGCCCATCTCCTTTTGTAATTAGAAAATAAGTTGCTTTTTCTCAAAAAGAAAAAAAATGGTGCTAGCTACATGGAGAAGACGGATAAAAGGCAGGGAGCTGTCTATGGTCCAACAGGTGCAGAGCCAGCCCTGTATCAGCCTGTCCAGGTGGCTGAGGCTTGCAGACAAAACTGAGCAGGAGGAGGGGACAGGGAAGAGATGGGGAGAACTGAATAACACCTTGGTGCCTGCAGCACCAGTCCGCAGGGGAAAAAAAAAAAAAAAAAAAAAACAGAATCCAGAGCATCTTTGAAAGAGGACTTCTTGAAATCTCACACCAAAAGAAGAATGTGTTTAAAGCAGCCCTCATTATCCCGTCCCCATTATGCATGTGAGTTAACACCATTCATCTAGATGTGGTTATCTGACTGGATTGTTCAAGGCCAAGGACCCACAGAATTTGACTGACCTTTGGCTCCCTCCCTGCCCCTGACTTTTCTCCCCTCATTCATCCTGCTCCATCTACTCACCCCCCATGCTCATCCCTGCACTCCCACCTTAGGGCCTTTGTCCCTGCCATACCTCCATCCAGAGGTCTCTGCTCATCAGGTTCTTCACTGACACCAGTTCCCCATCCACAGTCCCTCTTATTCTTTCCTGCTGTGGTTTTCTACAAAGCACATACCACCTTCTGACATACTATCAAACTTCTATTTCATGTACTGATTACCTCTCCCAATGGGATGTAGACTCTCAGCCCTGGGTCCTCAGCTCTGATAACAGACCTGAGGCATCTTGGTGCAGATGGTAGAAAATGAGGACTCTGGGCCATGAGGAGCCATGGAAAGCCTTGGGGAGGACCCACCTTGCCAGCATTGGCCTGTTTTTACTTCCCTAGGTCACACCCACCTCCTTCAAGCCTTGCTGAAAGCTTCCAGTACATAGGGCTATGAAGCAGAGCATAGAGCAGGGCTTTTGAAATGTACTTTGAAGGAGACAGCTGAGTCTGGGGACAGGTTCCCCAGTGAAGGAAATCACAGAGGGGTTGGCCCATGCCTGACTGAAGAGAACGCAAAAGCTCAGCTTCTTTGCCTCAAGACAGGACAATTTGTGAGTGTTATTCTCCAGAACTCTTCCTCACTCCAATGCTGGGGAGTCAGGCTTAAGGCCACATTCTCAGAGGTAGGGTTTAGCATCAGAGCTTCTCACTCTGGCTTAAGTTAAGAACTCAAGTGGCCAGTGAGATCTTTCTGAGAAATGCTTAGTGATTCTGACCCTAGCGTTTTGCCTTGATGGGACCCTGAACCCCCAATATTTGAAAGGGTCTTAGATGTCACCCAGCATCTGTCTTCGAATTATATGAGACAGAAATTATTGTGCACAAGGAATAATAAGAGATGAGATATGAAAGTCTAAAGATCAATTTCTTTGCTATATAAAGATTTCCTATAAATCACCAAGAAACATAATGGAAACTTCCATAGGAAAAATGGACAAATATTAAAAGCAAACAGTTCACTAGAAAGGAATCATATTAGAAGGTGGTCATTATCACTTATGATAACACATATACAAGTGCAAGAAGCTGCTATTTTTACATGTTAGATTAATGAATACCAAAAGTTTAACAAAACATTGTTTGGTAAGGATGCATGCAAATGGACACAACACACTCTGTGCAGGGTAGCTTAGCAATATCTGTCCACTCACAAGTGCACATGCCCTTTGACCCAACACCCACTCCATGGAACCTCACTTATGCAGAGTATGAGAACTTGAATACTGGGAAGTATACACAAGGGTGGCAGGGGAGCAGAGGACAGAAGTAATCTCAGTGTCCACCCAAAAGGACTGACCACATAAGCTAAGTACATCCATGCAATGGATACCCTCGGCAGCTATCTAAAAAAAAAAGTCTGGCTGTGTGGCTCAATGGATTGAGCATCAAACTGAGAAGCAAAGTGTTGCTGGTTCGATTTCCAGTCAGGGCACACATGTGGGCTGTGGGCCAGGTCCCCAGTAAGGGGCTCATGAGAGGCAACCACACACTGATGTTTCTCTCCCTCTCTTTTTCTCTCCCTTCCCCTCTCTAAAAATAAAAATAAAATCGTTAAAAAAAAAGAAAGCAGATCTGGATATGTTGACATGAAATAACATAGCATGAAGACTGTTAAGATAAAAAGATGAGCGGCAGAACACTCTGTATGATAAGCTATTATTTGTAGGAGAAAACTGTGCGTATGTAAATACCTCTAGAAAGGCTCATAAAACTTGCAGACATCACTGCCTCAAAGAAGGGGAACTGGGTATCAGGGATGCGAAAGATACTTAGTTTTCACTATATATTGACCCTCAGTTATGTGACATATTCTTTTCATTTTTTACTTTATTATTTCTATTTGTTTTTAAGTATATTTTATTGCTTATGCTATAACAGTTGTCCCAATTTTTTCTCCCCTTTCCCCCGCTCCTTCTTGCATACTCCCACCCTCCCGCATCCCCCCTCACCTTAGTTCACACCCATAGGTTGTACATATAAGTTCTTTGGCTTCTCTATTTCCTATACTGTTCTCAACCTCCTCCTGTCTATTTTATTCCTACCAATTATGCTTCTTATTCCCTGTACCTGTTCCCTGCCATTCTCCCCCTTCTCCTCCCCACTGATAACCCTCCATGTGATCTCCATTTCTGCAATTCTGTTCCTGTTCCAGTTGTTTACTCATGTTCTCTTTTTGTTTTTCAGGTTCAGTTGGGTTGACACTTCTGAGTTAGTTGTCATTTTACTGTTCATAGCTTTTGATCATCTTCTATTTCTTGGATAAGTCTCTTTAACATTTCATATAATAAAGACTTGGTGATGATGAACTCCTTTAACTTGACCTTACCTGGGAAGCACTTTATCTGACCTTCCATTCTAAATGATAGCTTTGCTGGATAGAGTAATCTTGGATGTAGGTCCTTGTCTTTCTTTTTTTCATATATATATATATATATATATATATATATATATATACTGATTTTCTTTAATAAATCCTATTAATTTTCAGCCATCAGATCTTGTATTTTGTTTTTTTTTATATTTTTCCATTTCTTTTTAATTTTATTGTTTAACTACAATTGTCTGCCTTTTCCCCCCACATCCCCCTCCTACTCGAGGCATCCCCACCTCCCTGCCCTGATCCCACCCTCCCACTTGGTTTTGTCCAGTGTCCTTTATAGTTGTTCCTGAAAACCTTTCATGCTTCTCCCCCATGATCTACTCCCATCTCCTCTCTGGTTACTGTCAGTTAGTTCTTTATTTCAATGTCTATGGTTATATTTTGCTTGCTTGTTTGTTTTGTTGATTAGGTTCCACTTATAGGTGAGATCACATGGTATTTGTCTTTCACTGCCTGGCTTATTTCACTTAGCATAATACTCTCCAGAGCCATCCATGTTGTCCCAAAGGGTAGGCACTCCTTCTTTCTTTCCACTACATAGTATTCCATCTTGTAAATGTACCATAGTTATTTTTAAATTTTATTTTAATTGTTGTTCTTGTACAGTTTTCTGTCTTTTATTCCCATCCCATCCCACCTCCCCAGCCCTCCCCACCTTCCTCCCATTTCCAACCCCCTCTACTTTTTGTCCATGTGTTCTTTACACTTGTTGCTCTAAACCCTTCCCCTTTTCCCCTGAAATTCCTTCCCCTCTCCCCTCTGGTCACTGTCAGCCTGTTCTCAATTTCAGTGACTTTGGTTATATTTTGCTTGTTTATTTGTTTTGTTGATTAGGTTCCTATTAAAGGTGAGATCATATGGTATTTGTCTTTCATTTCCTGGCTTATTTCGCTTAGCATGATGCTCTCCAGTTCCATCTATGCTGTTGCAAAGGGTAGGAGCTCCTTCTTTCTTTCTGCTGCATAGAATTCCATTGTGTAAATGTACCATAGTTTTTTGATCATTCACTGATGGGCACCTAGGTTGCTTCCCACAATTGGCTATTGTAAATTGTGCTGCTATGAACATTGGAATGCATAGGTTCTTTTGGATTGGTGTTTCAGGGTTCGTAGGATATAATCCTAGCAGTGGAATTGCTGGCTCAAAAGGGAGTTTCATTTTTAGTTTTATGAGGAAATTCCATACTGTTTTCCATAATAGTTGTACCAGGCTGCAATCCCACCAACAGTGCACTAGGATCCCCTTTTCTCCACATCCTCTCCAACACTTGTTTGTTGCTTTGTTTATGATGGCCATTCTGACAGGTGTGAAGTGGTATCTCACTGTGGTTTTAATTTTCATCTCTCTGATGGCTAGTAATGCTGAGCATCTTTTCATATGTCTTTGGACCCTTTGTATGTCCTCCTTGGAGAAGTGTCTGATAAGGTCCTTTCCCATTTTTTAATTGGGTTTTGGCCTTCCTAGAGTGGAGTTGTATAAGTTCTTTATATATTTTGGAGATCAAACCCTTGCCTGAGATATTATTGGGAAACAAATTTCCCATACAATTGGTTCCCTTTTCATTTTGCTAATGTTTTCTTCAGCCATACAGAAGCTTTTTATTTTGATGAGATACCATTTATTTATCCCTTCCTTGATGTCTCTAGCTCTAGGACAGAGCTGTTTTGTGTAGTTTTCTATTATCAATGAAAATATTGTTGTGTGGAATATCTGAGATTTCCCTGCCTAAGTTCTCCTCTAGGACTTTTATAGTTTCACAACTTATATTTAAGTCTTTTATCCATCTCGAATTTATTTTTGTGTGTGGTGTAAGTTGGTGGTCAAGTTTCAGTTTTTTTGCTTGTAGCTGTCCAGTTCTCCCAATACCACTTGTTGAAGAGGCTATTTTTACTCCATTTTATGCTCATTTCCCCTTTATCAAATATTAATTGACCATAGAGACTTGAATTTATTTCTGGGCTCTCTATTCTGTTTCATTGGTCTATGTCTGTTCTTATGCCAGTATCAGGTTGTTTTGATTACAGTGGCCTTCTAATACAGTTTGATATCATGTGTTGTGATCCACCTACTTTGTTCTCTTTCTCAAAATTGCTGAGGCTATTCAGGGATGTTTATGGTTCCATATAAATTTTTGAAATGTTTATTCTAAATCTGTGAAATCTGCCATCAGTATTTTAATAGAGTTGTGCTGGATCTATAAATTGCTTTGGGTAGTATGAACATTTTGATGATATTAATTCTTCCAATCCATGATCATGGTATATGCTTCCATCTGTTTGTGTCTTACTTAATTTCTTTCTTCAGTGTGTGTAGTTTTCTGAGTACAGGTCTTTTACCTTCTTGGTTAGGTTTATTCTGAGGTATTTTATTTTTATTGTTGCTATAGGAAATGGGATATTTTCCTTGATTTCTGTTTCTGATATTTCATTGGTGGTATACAGAAATGTCTTTGATTTCTAAATATCGATTTTGTATCCACCTGCTTTGTCAAACTCATTTATTAGGTTGAGCAGATTTTTGGTGGAGTCTATAGGATTTTCTATGTACACTATCATGTCATCTGCAAACAATGACAGTTTTGTTTCCTCTTTTCTAATTTGGATGCCTTTTATTTCTTTTTCTTGTCTGATAGCTGTGGTTAGGATTTCCAATACTATGTTAAATAGAAGTGGTGAAAGTGGACAACCTTGTCTTCTTCATGATCTTAGTGGGAAAGTTGTGGGAGACCCTTCTGCATGGCATGGGCCCAGCCCCCACTTGGAGATGCACAGGACCCACACCCACAGATAGGTTCTCTCATGGAAAATCAGGTTTGCAATATACCTAGGTCACTTTGAGTCCTGCTTTTGCTGAAACTCCCTCACCCTGATTTGAGATAGCAAGTGCTTATTGTAACTTCCTAAAATCCATGCTAAAACTCCCCAGTATGGAGTGTAACTGGCTCAACCACTTTTCCCTTTTCATTTCCTAATATCCTTCTTCTGTGATGTGATTAGTGGCATTGGATCCTTGTTGTCTGTAAAGGGTAACGACCTATAGTGAACCTGTGCATAGTAAATGAGGATCATCATGTAATGTGACCAGAAACAAAATAAAGGCCTGTCATGGCAGAGTCCACAGCTTTTGTTCCCCTTGAGAGAAAAGCCATGCTGTCCTTTTTCCCCCACTGGACTCGGTAGTCTGTGTGAATGTTTTATGTCATCCATAATGACGTGGACACTGCTGACTAGTGTCTGCATCAGAAAGTTTTCAGTTTTTTCCCATTGAGTATGACATTGGCTGTAGGTCTCTCATATATGGCCTTTATTAGGTTGAGGAATGCTCCATCTTTTCCCACTTTGCTGAGTGTTTTAATAATAAATGGGTGCTGACCTTATCAAATGTTTTTTCTGCATCTACTGATATGATCATGTGATTCTTTGCTTTTGTTTATGAGATGTATTACATTTACTGATTTCTGAATATTGTACCATCCTTACATCCCTGGGATGCATCCCACTTGATCATGGTGTATGATCCTCTTAAGGTGTTGCTGGATGTGGTTTGCCCATATTTTGTTGATGATTTTAGCATCTATGTTCATCAGCAATATTGGCCTCTAGTTGTCCTTCTTTGTTGTGTCTTTGTCGGGTTTGGAGATTAGGATGATGCTGGCCTCATAAAAAGAGTTTGGGAGTCTTCTGTCTACCTGGATTCTTTAGAATAGTCTGTGAAGGATAGGGGTTAGCTCTTCCTTAAATGCTTTGTAGAATTCTCCTGTGAAACCATCCACTCCAGGCTTTTGTGTGTCAGGAGTTTTTTGGTTACTGCTTCAATTTTGTCTGCTGTTATTGGTCTATTCAGGCTTTCTGATTTTTCTTCATTCAGTTTTAGAAGATGCTATTTTTTCCAGAAATTTGTCCATTTCACCTAGGTTTTCAAATTTCTTGGCATATACTTCTTCATAGTAATTTCTTACAATCCTTTGTATTTCTGTGATATCAATTGTGATCTTTCCTCTTTCATTTCTGAATGTGTTTATTTGGGCCCTCTCTCTTTTTTTCTTGATGAGCCTGCTTAAAGGCTTGTCGATTTTGTTTATCTTTTCAAAGAAACAGCTCCTGGATTCATTGATCCTTAGAATTGTGCTTTTAGTCTCTATGTCATTGAATTCTGCTCTGATCTTGGTTATTTTCTTCCTTCTACTTGCTCTGGGCTCTTTGTTGTTGTTCTTTGAATTCTTGTACAC